>WBNM01012183.1:0-12452 GCA_013399055.1 Ramphastos sulfuratus
ATTGCAGACACAGTGGCTGTGGGTGTGGGTGATGGCATTGCACACGCAAAGGCTGTCTGTGTGGGTGTCTCTCAGCTTTGGAAAGAAGAGGCCTTTGCGCCCTGGGTTGATTTGTGGCACAGCTTTCGTACAAAGCACAACTTGGAGGAGGCACTATCGGCTGTGGCTGGTTGCTCTCTTTGCAGCCTGCCAGCTGAATTGAAGCTGTTTTCAGCTGAATAGGACACCATGGGCTGATGGCAGAGCTTCTTTTGCATCTTGAAAAATCTGCAGTGACACCAAATCAAAAAGCCTCTGATTTTGTCCTTCTAGGTTTTTAAGTTCTCTTTCCAGACTCAGGATTTTTTCATCAGCACTTTTTAGCTCCTTTAGTGTTTACACTGGAGAGGTAGCTAGGATCAAAGTGTGACTTTCCTGGGCATTTGCTCCTAGTTTTTGAAAGAAAATGTTGGGTTGCTGGCAATTTCTAGCTGCCCATTGCAGACCCAAACCTGTTATTTTATATCCCAAGTTATGCAAGGTTTCTGTGATAATGCATCCTGCTGACTACACTAAATTTTTACCAATGATGCAAAATTAGTAAGCTATATTAATTTTGATATCCAGGCAAGATTGTCAGTAACCATAAAAATTGTTTAACATTCAATCTTATCCTCTTTGTATGACAGTTTATCCAATTCTCTCATCAAGCTCATGGTCCTTTGATGATCTCAGTCCAGTCAGACCACGTCTCCTTTGTACCAAGGAGGAGCCTAGTACTGAACACAACACTGTAGATGTGGTCTTACCACTACTCAGTAGAGTGGAAGGATAACCTCTCTCAGCACCCTTCCTAACAAAACCCAGGATACTGTTGAGTTTCTTTGCTACAACGGCATATTGCTGGCTTATGTTCAGACTAGTGACCACCAAGACCTCAAGATTCTCTGCCAAGTTGCTTTGTAGCTGGTCAGTCTCTGGCATGTCTCACTGCATGGTGTTATTCCTCCAGGTGCAAGGCCCTGCACCTGGGTAGGTACAATCCCAAGCACAACTCCAGGCTGGGTGGGGAATGGCTGAGAGTAGCCCTGAGGAACAGGCCCTGGGGGTCTGGGGTGATGAAAAGCTCAAGATGAGGCTGCAGTGTGAGTGCAGCCCAGACAGCAACTGTGTGCTGGGCTGCAGCAAGAGCAGTGTGGGCAGCAGGGCAAGGGAGGGGATTGTGCCCCTTTGCTCTGCTCTCCTCAGACCCCAGCTGCAGTCCTGTGTGCAGTTGTGAGCCCTCAGCACAGGAAGGACATGGAAGTGTTGGAGTGGGTCCAGAGGAGGCCACGAAGATGCTGAGAGGGCTGCAGCAGCTGTGCTGTGAGGACAGGCTGAGAGAGTTGGGGCTCTGCAGCCTGGAGAAGAGAAGGCTTCCAGGAGACTAACTTAGAGTAGTCTTCCAGGATCTGAAGGGGGCTACAGGAAGGCTGGGGAGGGACTATTGACAAGGTCTTGCAATGCCAGGCCAAGGGGCAATGGGTTTGAAGTGGCAGAGGGGAGATTGAAAGTGGATGTGAGGAGGAAGTTGTTTGCAGTGAGGGTGGTGAGACACTGGCACAGGTTACCCAGGGAGGTTGTGTGATCTTTGATCACATTGAGTGATTCTGTGCTCCACAACCTCCCTGCAGGTCTTCTGTGCTCCACAACCTCCCTGGAGGTGTTCAAGGCCAGGTTGGACGAGGCCTTGAGTGACCTGTACTAGTGGGAGGTGCCTCTGCCTATGGCAGGGATTTCGAAGTAAATGATCTTTGAGGTCCCTTCCAACCTAAACCATTCTATGATTTTATGATCTTACCTTGTTGATTCCTTGATTATGTGTAGCAGAGCTTTACCATCAATGCATTCTGAAACCTCCTGGTTTGCTTATGCCTTTCTGCGTGATCCCTGCAGCAGACGTCGGGGTGGTTCAAGTGTCCCATGAGTACCAGAGCTGTGACCATTGAGGCTTTTTCCAGCTGCCTGGAGAAGGTGTTAGCTTCTTCCTGATGAGGTTGTCTGTGGTAGACATCCACCACACCATTGTACATGTTGTTCTGCCCACACACTCCGCTGGCTCATTGCTCACCCCAAGGCGCCGCTGCCTGTGCTCCTACTGCTCTCTCATACAAAGGGAACTCCTCTCATCACCATCATTATTCTAGTCTGTCCTTTCTAAGGAGCCGGTACCCACTGGTTATAGCACTGTAGCTATGTGTCCTGTCCCACCACAGGCATTCACTCACGCTGATTTCCCAGAAAAAGTGAGAGCTTCCCCCATAATGTCCTCTTGGCAATTCCATATTTGTGTGCAGACTCTTGGCATGAGCCCCTTTCAGCTCTGCTGTGGTGTTTCAAGTCAGGAACACTCCAACAGAAATGTTAATTGCTGATAGGCTTAAGTGTAGATCATAAATTAATTTCCAGTTAGAAGAGTATCAGTGGATGCTCTGGAAAGGCAACTGACTTGTAATTGCCCATTATGGCAATCATCTGTAATGTTTTTGGCATTTCTGTATTTACACTCCCAAGCCTATAGCTAAGCTGATTAGAACTAGCTGTGGTTAAGAACTGTTCTGTTGGCTTGCTGCCCATAAATAATATTCCATCATTTCCTGAGAGAAAAAAAAAAAGAAGTCTTGTAGACTCGTTGCCATTTGTCCTCACATCTATTTGCAGCTCCTTATTTCCCTTGAGAAACATCCAAGACCATTTGGAAGTCGAATTTTCCGATGTCTTCGCGGATCTCCACCCCCTTCCTCCTCCATTTCTTGGAAGGATCAGCTTATGAAGACAAATCTCCCACGTTGTTCAGTTCCATTATTTAGTACCTTGGGTCCATTTTATTTCTGCTCATCAGACAGTACTGTTTAGCTCCTCCTTTTTCTGCATTTGTTTGGCAATGAACCCCTGTAATGCTTAAAGCTGTACAAACATACAAAAAGTTGACACCTTCTCATGTTAAAGATAATTTCTTATTTCACAGTGGACTCAGCTATCAGATTATCAGCAGATAAGGTGCTGACATGCACATCTCTGAGGGAGATGCTTGTGAACCACTGGAGGAAAAATGATCAAGATTAGTCTGCCAAATACATGGTAAGTATTAATCATCACCAAATACAAGCTGAAACAGCATTTTTGCTCAGAAAAGCAGCAGACTGCACTTCAGAGCTCGTCCTTTTGTCTGCAGAATTGCTGCAGCATGCAGTGACCTGGGGTGGTTTTGCTTGAATCAGCTTTGACAGAGTACCAATCTACTCATTTCACTGTTACTGTCATGTATTTTGCTGTTTTCTCCTCATAGCTCTCTTTCAACAGCTAGATACACAGGTTTTCATAGAATTGGAATGAATTAGAATCATAGAATCATATGGTAGGTTGGAAGGGACCTCAAAGATCATCTAGTTCCAACCCTCTGCCATAGGCAGGGACACCTCCCACTAGTACAAGTCACTCAAGGACTCATCCAGCCTGGCCTGGAACACCTCCAGGGAGGTTGTGGAGCACAGAAGACCTCCAGGGAAGTTGTGGAGCACAGAATCACCCAATGTGATCGAAGACCATGTTGGGTGATTCTGTGCTCCACAACCTCCCTGGGCAACCTGTGCCAGTGTCTCACCACTCTCACTGCAAACAACTTCTAACATCCAGTTTCAATCTCTCCTCTGCCAGTTCAAACCCATTGCCCCTTGTCCTGGCATAGCAAGACCTTGTCAATAGTCCCTCCCCAGCCTTCCTGTAGCCCCCTTCAGATACTGGAAGGCTACTCTAAGGTCTCCTGGAAGCCTTCTCTTCTCCAGGATGCCGAGCCCCATACAACTCGTATTATCTTCATACAACTCGTATTATCTTCATACAACTCACTTTATCTTCCTGAAGACATTTCAAACAGAATCTTTTCTCTCTTTCATTTATATTTCCTAGTGTTGAAACTACCAAAATCTATTAGACCTAGTCAATATGTGTTTACTTTCTCAGGGTTGCAACAGAGCTTACCCAACATTGCATCCTTGCATTCTGTATCCACCGCTGTGTACATAGAATAAATACTAAGATATTCACATGAAGTACCTGAATTTAAATCAAGGTCTGGTGAAATTCAGATCCCAAAACAATCAGTGCTAGTACGCTCAGGCTCTGCAAGCATGGCTTTGGACTCTTGCTAAAATAGTTTCTCCCCATCCCCTGAGAGATGGTAGTGAAGTATTCTGAAATTCAAGTAGATACGTAGAGAAGAAAAAGATGCAATAAAGAACTAAGACAGTTTTTATGTGATCACACTCAAACTTTTTCTTTAGTAAATTGCATTTGTATTAGCAATACTGTGTCCAGCAGGAGCAGGGAGGTGATTGTGTCCTTGTACTCTGCTCTGGTGAGGCCACACCTCAAGTATTGTGTTCAGTTTTGGGCACCTCATTACAAGAGAGATGTGGAGGTGCTGGAACCAGCGCAGAAGAGGGCAACAAAGCTGGGGTAGGACCTAGAGAATAAATGTCATGAAAAGTGACTGAAAGAGCTGGGCATGGTTAGTTTGAAACAGAGAAGGCTGAGGAGAGACCTCATCACTGTCTACAGGTACCTGAAAGGACATTGTGGAGAGATTGGTGCTGGTCTCTTCTTCAGGTAAATGGTGACAGAACAAGAAGGAATGGCCTCAAGCTGTGACTGAGTAGGGTTTAAACTGGACATTAGGAAAAGTTTTTCCCAGCAAGAGTGGTCAGAGATTGGAATGAGCTGCCCAGGTGGGTGGTTGAGTCACCAACCCTGGGTGTGTTTAAAAGTCATTTGGATGTGATGCTTGGGGATATGGTTTAGGGTGAACCTTGTAGAGTAGAGATAAGGGTTGGACTTGGTGATGCTGGGTGTTTTCCACTCTGAATATTTCTGTGATTCTGTAAACTAAACCTTGAATGCAGTAGATGACTCAATATTTCATGTCTCAATATAACCATTTTGTCCTTGCTACAGATACAGTCTGCCTTAATAAATGCATGCAGTGTTGCATGTGAAGGAGTGAGCTCCAGTCATGCTGAGCTCCAGTCAGCTCAAACATGGCCTAAGCAGCAAGGTGAAGATCACAGTGTAAGTAGCAGCACAAAGAAAATACAAAAGAAAAAGAAACTTTTGTTATGATCTACTCCCCCTAAATTTGTAACATCAGGTAAATATCTAACAGGTTGTTTTAAACTGTGCTGTGGACACCTCTGGAGATGGGAAACTAGGCATCATTGGCAATTTGCCATGGTGGCGTTGCCAGGAGTCATTCAATGGCACCATTAAACTTGTCATGTTCTTTCAAGGTTCATTTCCTTTCATGCAAGGATCAGCTCTCAAATAGGAAAGGGCTGTTCTAGAGAAACAGGACAATTAATCAGTGATTAATGGAGCACTGTTAAACAGATTATCTTATCCATGAGGATAATACTTTTCCTAGCACAGCTAAAGAATGCTTCTTTGTTTGAATAGTTAATGTTTCTAAACTGCAGAGCTCAAATTAATTTTCAGCTTTGGACTGGGAACTGAACATTGTAGGGAGCACAAAGCTAACAATTTTGAGAGTTTTGACCATGAAAGAGCAAATTTCTCCAGTAAGTGGCTCTTTGATGTTAATGCCTTATTCTACGTAAAACTTGCTGAACTATTAACATAATATTATTAATGTTCACAGGCTCACAGGATGTAAGGAGTTGGAAGGGACCTCTGGAGATCATCCAGTCCAACCCCCCTGCCAGAGCAGGACCATACTGTCAGGTGCAGGTCATGCAGGAATGCATCCAAACAGATCTTGACAGTCTGCAGAGAAGGAGACTCCACAACCTCTCTGGGCAGCCTGTGCCAGTGCTCTGGGATCCTTACAGTCAAGAAGTTCCTTCTCATGTTGAGATGGAACCTCCTGTGCCGTAGTTTACACCCATTGCCCCTAGTCCTGTCACAGGGCACAAGTGAGCAGAGGCTGTCCCTTCCTTCCTGACTCCCAGGAATACCCCTCTCAGTCTTCTCTTCTCCAAACTAAACAGCCTCAGGTCTCTCAGCCTTTCCTCATCAGGCAGTGCTCCAGTCCCTTAATTATCCTTAATGTTCTTATAGTTTTTGCATACCAGTTGGCATAAAAACATTATTCTGCTGACAGCATTGCCATAAGTGATGCAACACAGAACCACGGTAAATACATTGCTGTTCCCATTTAGGTTTGCAAGAACTTACACCTGAAAAGAGAAGGTGAGAAGATGGCTGTTAAAAATGCTTCTTCACTCCTCACTTAAAATACAAGAGCTGAATCCAACGTTAAAACAGGTGAAAGCAACAGATGAAAGACCTCCTGAGAGTGAATTAAGAAATGCATGAACATACTGATATAAAACCATTTGTGTGACAGTAGCTAGAAGCAGAAGCTGGTTTGTTCTCCTGCCAAATGCATGTACACTGACTCAGCTCATGGGCACCAAATTCTGGTTTTGTTAAAACTAGTGGCAGAACTCCCTTTGACCTGAACAGGATCTGGAATGAATGATCTATTTCTTCATAACTTATGGCTTCATGTCATTTACCAGAGGGAACTTCTTCTTGGTCAACATGGTAAGAACTTGTCAGAATATGGAGTCCTGTCTGCAGTTCTGGAGCCCCCAGCACAGGAATCATAGAATGGTAAGGTTGGAAGGGACCTCAAGGGTCATCTAGTTCCAACNTTGGAACTGGATGATCCTTGAGGTCCCTTCCAACCTTACCATTCTATGATTCTATCTACAAAGTGAGTGCAGATGAACATGACTGCAGATGATAGTGTGAACTGCTGTCTGTTGGAGAGGAAACTGGAAGTAATGAAGCTAGAGAGTGAGGACAACACTAGAACTGGAAGGTGAGCTGCTGTTTGGAAACTACATGGCAGACTCATAATAGTCACTGGAGCTCCAGGTCTGCTGTAGTTAAAATGTGGTTTATAAAGAGAGGAATTTCTCATTGCTCATAGCTTCTCTTAACAGCCTAACTCCTGAGAGACAAAGAGCTGGACACATTAACTCGAAGGCAGTTGAAGCTCCAAAATGTTTGGCTGCAATATTTCTTTCTGAAGTTCAGGCAGGACTTGTAGAAAATAGGTACAACTCGTGGCTTTTCTCAGCAAGTGGAGCAGTATCTTAGCTGAGCTTTTCCTGTTCCCTCAGTTTCCTGGAAAATTATGTACCTGATAACACGCTCAGAAATGCCATTGATGGCAGCTCACAGAGCTACTGGCTGAAAAGTCTTGAGGTGCAGTCTGAGAGTGGTTAAGGTTCCTTTTCACTGCACAGCCAAAATAAGGCAGAGCTATACTGCAGGCTCTTTCCCACATATACTCTGGGGATTCTGAAATATTTTACTTTCTCTGGTGGCTATATGCAGCAAAACAAAACACCAGGCAGTAGTTTACATTCTTGCTGCCTGCTTTATTTAGCACCAGCCCTGAAGTGACTCTGGGCATTTATAAAAAGAGAAGTCTCACAACACTAAGCCCATGTGAAAGATGGTGTTGGCTTTCCTCTGTGCAAATTAAAAACAGAGGGGGTGCTGCACAGTGCCAAGCCTAACTTCATGGCTATGGTAAGCCAGGGAGCCTCCTTTCTGTCCCATCACTCACTCTCTGCATAAGTGCATGTGGGTTAATGGTAAAACATTTCCTGACAATGTTTCTTTCAGTGTGAATTCACTGGTGTGAGGATGTGACCCATACTTAAAAACGAGCCCTGGGTCCAGATGAAAGCAAGATCAAAGCAGGACAGCTCTTCCCAAGGAAAGAGTGGTTTGTTCAGCCTTGAGAAGACTTANGAATCTATGAGGTATTGCAAAATGGATCTGAACTGCCATTGCTCAGGACTTTGTTCTAGTAAAACTGGTACTAGGTTGGAATATGAACATCTTACATTCCTGAAAGTTAGCATCTTCTCAGTGTTATGAGACATAACAGAAGGTCTAGAATGTGGCTTGTTTCCTTTCCAAATCCCAGTGTTTTCATGCCAATCAAAGGTAGCAAATGACACAATAATGTTAGGAAAACCCTGCAGTTCTTTTCAGATGTCTTCAGTGTGGTTTAACAGCTAACAGCAAAGAGGAGAGACAGTGGAAGTTTTTCTTAGGTCACTATTCAGCAAAGAATACAGTTCAGTACTTGAACATGTTAGGAAAACCCTGCAGTTCTTTTCAGATGTCTTCAGTGTGGTTTAACAGCTAACAGCAAAGAGGAGAGACATTCTGTGCTGCAGGTTTTCTGTGCTCCACAACCTCCCTGGACGTGTTCTAGGCCAGGCTGGACAAGGGCTTGAGTGACCTGTACTAGTGGGAGGTGTCCCTGCCTATGGCAGGGGTTTGGAACTGGATGAT
The DNA here is from genome assembly GCA_013399055.1 of Ramphastos sulfuratus. Taxonomy (NCBI): domain Eukaryota; kingdom Metazoa; phylum Chordata; class Aves; order Piciformes; family Ramphastidae; genus Ramphastos; species Ramphastos sulfuratus. The sequence continues at coordinate 8,356 of WBNM01012183.1, forward strand.
CCTTGAGGTCCCTTCCAACCTTCCCATTCTATGATTCTATGATTCTATGATACAGTTCAGTGCTTCCCCAAAGGGTACCAACACCCCTATGAACAATGCAAAGCACTGGTGCCATGGAGGAGCATTACCTGATGGTGAGGGCTCTGAAGAAAGCATGCTCAGCCAGCCTGGCTTGGTTACACATGTGGATGCCCAAAACAGCAATTTCTCTGAGAAAGGAGGCAGGTCAGAATACAAATAAATCAGTACGCCAGAAATGCTTCTGGCACAAAGTGTTTCAGTCTTCCAGGCAGCTGAAGTCCAGACATCCAGGGGAAGTAAGTTAAATAACTGTTGGTGCATTTGAATGAGCACATTCATCTTGTTTGTCAATGACCTACAGATATTCTTCAAAGTGACAGAAGTGTCTGACAACATTTCCCCTCTTCCCTACCCTGAATGAACTTGTGAACCACTTAAGCACTGTCTGGGTTCCGGACATTTCAATAGTTTGGGCTTTATTCTAACATTCAGTCTAGAGGAATTCCTGTTAATTTTTTTTAATGTTCTTTATTAAGCTTTTTGTTTTGTTACTTTGGGCCTTTTCTATGTGTTGAATGTGCTAGTGGTAAAACTATTTTATCCAAACAAATCTACACTTCCAAGATTTTGAGCAATGGCTACTTTCTCTGAGGGCATCCTACAGCAAGATTCAGAGTCCAAGCATTCCTCATTTTGGTTTCTGTGTGAATTTATCATAGAATCATAGAATGGTAAGGTTGGAAGGGACCTCAAAGATCATCCAGTTCCAACCCCCTGCCATAGGCAGGGACACCTCCCACTAGTACAGGTCACTCAAGGCCTCGTCTAACCTGGCCTTGAACACCTCCAGGGAGGTTGTGGAGCACAGAATCATCCAATGTGATCACAGACCACGTTGTGTGCTCCACAACCTCCCTGGGCAACCTGCGCCAGTGTCTCACCACCCTCACTGAAAGGAACTTCCTCCTAACATCCACTTTCAATCTCCCCTCTGCCACTTCAAACCCATTGCCCCGTGTCCTGGCATTGCAAGACCTTGTCAATAGTCCCTCCCCAGCCTTCCTGTAGCCCCCTTCAGATCCTGGAAGGCCACTCTAAGGTCTCCTGGAAGCCTTCTCTTCTCCAGGCTGCAGAGCCCCAACTCTGAAAATGTATCAAGTAAAATGGTTTATTTACATAAGCAAGTCTCATAAGCATCTCCTAAGCCTCAGAAGGTTTCCATTTGCTGGCTGCTTGTGTACCAGATGGTGCATCTCTTTCTTTACTATTTCAGGTTTTTCCTGGCTTGCACAGCAGCATCTTGTAATATCATAACAGGCTTTATTTAGACCCATGAGAGGAGGAACTCAGGTTGGTTGTTTATTCATGCTTGGATCTCTGTTACTTTCTGAAGGGACTGGCTCATCTCAGAATAAATAAGGCCAATTAAAGAGTGGCAGAACTGTAAGTCTGATTTCACTGTTACAGTGCCCTAAGCAATAACTTGATCTACTGATTATTAGAAAAATTATTTCAAAAATAAAAAGACTTGGCTTAGCATTCAAAACTTGAACAGAACTATGCATAAGACTTCTATCACAACAATCCTCTCTTTAAAAATTCCTTAATCTGTTGTTTTTAAACTCTGCATTTCCTGATTCTGACCTCAATTGAAACCAGCTTGATTAAGTAAATAAGCTTGGATGCTACAGCAGGTGCTGGATCAGTATCCTCACCTGGTGATGATGTTATTATCATCAATCAAATCTCTTTCTAATTTTAAACTCCTGTCTTGTCTTTTATGGGCAGTGTTCACAGCTGTGTATTAGTTCTAGAGCATCATGGTGAGACCTAGGAAAACTTCTGCAAGTGTTTCCTTTATTGTATGAGCACCTCTGTTTTGATTGCCCAGAAACAAAATTTCTGTGTCCTGTTTTGAGTTCAAACAGAACTAATCCTTTTCTCTGATTTTTTCAGATCCCTCCTTCTAAGTATTCACATTTTCTGAAGGTAATGGTTTGTTTTTGCAGACAAGTGTCTGCTTCTATAAGCAATGATGTTTGATGTTTCTGCTCAGTACCAAGGACTGGTATGCAGAACAGTCACTGTTAAATCCTGTGGGCATTGTTGCAGCTGCAGAAAGTAAAAGGTCACACCTGCATGGAGGATCAGACAAAACAGGGGACCCTAAACTGACCAGCAAGTTATTTCATCCCATATGCATCATATTCTGTATAAAGCTGAGGGATCACAAAAGTCAAACTCTTGAGGCTGAACAATGACAGCTTCCCCAGCCCACCCTCCCAGGAGAGGTGTTTCAGCTCCTGGTCATTTTTCGTGGAATCATAGAATGGTGAAGTTGGAAGGGACCTCAAAGCTCATCCAGTTCCAACTCCCACTAGCACAGGTCACTCAAGGCCTCGTCCAACCTGGCCTNGGCCCTCAGGATCACCAAGTCCACCTGATGATGTCCTTCCTGTGTCGAGGGCTCCAGAGCTGAATGTAGTACACCAGGTGAGGTTACCACAGCAGAACCACCTTCTTGGTCTATATATGTAGGACAATATTGTTAGAGGTGGTTCCCATGTAGTGCTGATGATTGTAATGTTGTAGATATGATCACATTTAACATGCTAAACACTTTCTAAAGAAGAAGTTTGTTTCTGGTATTTCTCCCAACTCATAGGCATTACAACAGCTGTAAAAGCAATGAAGGAGGCAACACTCAAGTACTGTTTTAAACTGCTTTTTAAAGCTGTTTGTTTGTGTTTCATTTACTCAAGAACAAATGTGATCTTTCCAGGCCCAGAAGTGAGACTGATAGGTCAGCAATTTCCAGGGTCCTTTTTTTTCTTACCTTTTTTATAGAAGAGTGTCATTATCAGTAATATGTGTCCAAAGAAATGTCTCTACTCAAGACAGTTATCCTCCTTCTGTTAAAAATTTGATACTGGGATGGAAAGTTTCCAGCATCTTGCTGCTATGTTGTATAAAAAGTTTTATTTGTAAGAAATGAGAACATCTTTACATTTTGCACTGAAAGTAGCTCAGCTTTGAGTGAGTAAAGCAGTTGGTGATGGTCTTTTCTCTGCCAAATTGGTAAGAGGATGATGCCCTTCTTGCTGTGTAAAGCCTTTGGAATGGACAAGCAAGATGAGATGGGCTAGAGAAGAAGTCATTCGATGTCTCTGTATACTAGAGGACATGGGGGACTATAAAATGCACTTTCTGAAGCTGCACAGTGGAAATGGTGGTTCCTAGCTAATACAAAACTATTTGCTTGAAGGGAGGTTATGTCATGAACTAAGGTGATGACAATAACATGGGAATTACAGTGAGGATAAAGACCATTTTCAGAATAAGTATTGCAAACATGACATTGGGATGTCTACTTAATATTGGGTGCAGAAGTTATTAGAAGCTGAGAACATTATTACCCTTCTCTCTATGCATGAGACTCAGAGCACACATGTCAGTACATACTGTATTTTAGTTCTTGTGGTAACTGTATCTGAGTCCTAGTGTCTGTCAGACTGTCCAACCTGCTTGCTGACACTGGAAAGCCATTAGGTGTAACAGAAGCAGAGAGCAAACTGAAGCAGGTGGTTCTGACCCCTGTCTGTGCTTCGAGGAAGAGATTGCTTTGGATTGATGTAGTTTAGTCCCCTGTAATGAAAGTCACCAGGAGCTGCAGGTTTGAAGCTGCCCACAGTGCTGATCTCCAATCCCTCTGTCCCTGGTAGGGGGTGGAGCACATTTGGTGTACATCTGGTGCAACGTTGAGTTTCCTCCTGAAGGAATTTGGTTTGTGTGTGAATTCACTCTGTGAATTGAACTTACATCCATGAAATTTAAATCAAAACTACCTCAGTGCTTTGAACCAAACCACAAATGTAGCAGTCATCTTCCATCCTTTGTTGAACTTAGCCTTGGTGACTGGGTAAAGAAGAAAATCCATCTTCATTAGCCAGGCAAAACTAGGAACCAAAAAAAAAAAAAAGGGGGGGGGGGGGGGGGGGCGTTTTGGGGGGGGGGGGGGAAAAATTAAAAAAAAAAAAAAGGGGAAGGGGGGGGGGGGCCCAAAGATATTTCTATGT
>WBNM01012183.1:12786-37996 GCA_013399055.1 Ramphastos sulfuratus
GGACATTGTGCCCTTGATCACCACTCTCTGTGTGCCACCATCCAGACCATTCCTTATCCAGCAGTGCTCCACACATCCAGTCCATGTTTTTCCAGTTTGGTGACCAGGATGTCATGTGGGACAAAGTCAAATGCCTTACTCAGGTGCAGGTAGATGACATCAAGGCTGATTGGAAAACCAGCACTTTATTTTGTTCACTCAAATGGACCATATCTCTCCAGCTTAGAGAGAAGGATGTTGTGGGGGAGTGTGTCAAAGGCTTGACAAAAGTCCACATAGATGCATCCATTGCCCTTCCCTTGTCCACTGATGTAGATTGCTCAGCAGGACTTGCCCTCACTAAAGCCATCCTGGCTGTCTCGAGTGACTGACTTGGAAATCTTGGCACAACGTCTGGTTAAGCATCTCTCTCCCAGACACTGCTCCTATCTGGTTTTCCCAATGCAGAGACATTCTTTCCTCTGCCTTATTAGGGCCCTGAGAAATAGCAAAGAAGATGTCATCTGAATCCAGTCCTATAAACACTGCTATCAGAAAAGACATTTCAAACTGCCGTAAAAAGAGTCCCTGTGCAAGGAGAGCCTTGGAACAAGAGCGCCTTGTAGCTCAACCATTGTTAAAGGTTAATGTCCCTATCATTGCATTCCTTTCTCTAATTCCCATAACCAGGCTGCAACCATAGATAAATATATGAGCTATTTCTTTGTGTTGGCAAAATCACAATTCAGAAAGACATAGTTTCCTAGGTTATTTTTAAACTAATACATTGGTTTATAGCTGGAGGAGCAAAACCATCTTTCCTTTTAAGAAAAGAGAGAAGATTTTTTTGTGCTATGCTGCTCTTGCATAAATCAAACATTTCTGTCTGTCAAAACAGAGTAACAGCTTTCTGCAGTCAGCTGGTGAGCTGCAAAGGAAGGTAATTAAAATAGTAGCATAAATTAAATGTTGGTAAATGTTAACCAGCCTGGTACTTTCCACAATTATTTTTACTGTTGTAAAATAATTCAAACGCCTTTGTCATTGTTTGGTGTTGTTGTGTTCCTGTAAGTGTTGAGTGTTGATTGCCAGGCAGAAATTCTGTTTACTCTACAGCTGACTGAGACACACAATCTGCACATCTCTCTTTCCAGCTCTTCCAAATTTTATAGGAGAAGCTAAAATAATGTCTCCCATATTTTCATGAGTTGCTGTGCTGCTTGCTTAGTGTGTGAAAGGCACTTTCCATCAACGAGGTACTCTGATAATAAAATCCATAACTTCTAAAAAACTCCACAGATGGAGGCTTGAAAGTTTTCTTGTGTCATGGCAGCAGGAAAGCATCTTCTTTGCCTATCTCCTTTCTTTAAAGTCAGGAGAAAGAAGATTCAGACTTTGCATGCTCACCAGATTTGCAGAAGCTTCTGGATTTCCATTAGCTTAGTCTTTCCTAATGCTGCTACTCTGTTCAAACAGCTGCAAGAGTGGGCACATGCTTCTGAGCTGGGAGGGCTCAGTGATGGAACTTGCACATTGTTCACTCCCTGTTTTGAGTGCAGTTTTCTGGTGAATCCTTAGCATAGCTGTGCTCTGCTCAGTGCCTGCTAAAAAAATACTGCATGCCATACTAGTGTTATAGGTTACAGGTTTCCTGCTTCAGGGACAAACCGAAAGAAAGAAGCAGACCTCCTATTTTTGGATGCAAGTCTACTGGAACTTACATGTTCCTGAACTCAAAGTAACCTGAAATAATATATATATATGTTTTCTTTTCCCCCCAGGGAAGAAAAATATTCTATTAACTCTTTACTGGCTTGTGGTGGATTTGGGAATTAAACATTATTGTAGGATCATAGAATGGTAAGGTTGGAAGGGACCTTAAAGCTCATCCAGTTCCAACCCCCTGCCATAGGCAGGGACAGCTCCCACTAGCACAGATCACTCAAGGCCTCCTCCAACCTGGCCTTGAACACCTCCGGGAAGGTCATGGAGCACAGAATCACCCAATGTGACCGGCAACCTGTACCAGTGTCTCACCACCCCCACTGCAAGGGGCTTGAACTGGCAGAGGGGAGATTGAACCTGGATGTTAGGAGGAAGTTGTTTGCAGTCCAACCTTACCATTCTATGATTCTGTGATTCTATAACTTGACCAATGAAATGTACCTCTGTAGAATGTCATCATGATTCTTCAGACCTTGGTTACACCATGAATACTTTTCCTTACAATTGATTATTTTACACATGTAAAGTTACTTTTATAGAAATAGACCACTGCAAGGTGATTGGTAATGGAGATCTTCAGAATCACCCTGATCCCAGTATTTCAAGAGACATTGGCTCCTATCAAACATCATCAGTGGCAATGACTCGTGCTGAAACATAGAATTAATTGTGCTTGTGGTTTTGGCTCTTCACATAAAAGAAACGGGAAAGAATGACATGGGGCAGCATTCTCCTCACTGGTAGCTACATTCTAAAGTGTTTGTAATCTTCAAAATAAATGTCTGGGTTTTTTCCAACTTTTTTTTTTTTGTTGGGAGAAAAACATCCTCCCAAGATGCAGTCTTAAGCAGAGTGCAAGAAGTTCCCAAAGGATGCTGAACATGAACAAAAACATTTCCAGCATTCTTACACTAATGCTGTGTTTACTTTGTCAATTCATTACCCAGAACAGCTTGTGTATTACAAATGGGTTGCACTATATGGAGCTGCAAACTGTAAAATGCAAAGACAGCTTCACTGTTCTTGAAACCATTTTTCATCCAAATGCTGGGAAAAAAAGTTGTAGAGTGTGTAGTGTATCATATGTTTACTTACTTAGTCCTCCAGTGCCTTTGCTCTTGATGAGGAATTCCTATGCTTATAAAGCTTACCAGTGTTAGAACTCTCAGATCTGTGTCATCACAGAGTCACAGCATGTTAGGGGTTGGAAGGGACCTCTAGAGATCATTGAGTCCAAACCCCCTGCCAAAGCAGGATCGAATAGGGCAGTGGCACAGGAACACATCCACAGAGCTCTTGGAAGTCTTCAGAAAAGGAGACTCCATAACCTCTCTAGGAAGTCTGTTCCAGGGCTCCAGCACCCTCACACTGAGGAATTTTCTCCTCACGTTGAGATGGAATTTCCTGGGCTACAGCTTATCCCTGCTGTTTCTTGTCCTTTCACTTTATTTTATAGAATTACAGAATGGTAAGGCTGGAAGGGACCTCAAGGATCATTCAGTTCCAACCCCCTGCCATAGACAGGGACACCTCCCACTAGCACAGGTCACTCAAGGACTCCAGCCTGGCCTTGAACACCTCCAGGGAGGGAGCAGCCACAACCTCCCTGGGCAACCTGTGCCAGTGTCTCACCACCCTCACTGCAAACAACTTCCTCCTAACATCCAGTCTAAATCTTCCCTCTGCCAGTTCAAACCCATTGCCCCTTGTCCTGGCATTGCCAGACCTTGTCAATAGTCCCTCCCCAGCCTTCCTGGAGCCCCCTTCAGATCCTGGAAGGCTACTCTAAGGTCTCCTGGAAGCCTTCTCCTCTCCAGGCTGCAGAGCCCCAACTCTCTCAGCCTGTCCTCACAGCAGAGCTGCTGCAGCCCTCTCAGCATCTTGGTGGCCTCCTCTGGACCCGCTCCAACACTTCCATGTCCTTCCTGTGCTGGGGGCTCCAGAACTGCACACAGGACTCCAGCACTGTACACAGGACTTCCTTTACAGATGTGGTTCCTAGTTCTGTTTCTTTAGCTCTGAAAGATCATTAGCACAGCCTCTTCTAATGCCCTAGGTGAACATGGTCTTCTGTTGAGTCTGAGCAAAGAGACCTGGGCTGCAAATGACATCTGCTTGCTTTTCAGGGAGATATACTCAGCACTACCTGCATGGGAAGAGAGACAAACTGACCTCATTGTGCCTAGAAGCTAAAGGCACAGAGGCAATTGGGTTCCAACAGCCATTACAGGTTGGCCATGCAATCACCGTGAGACAGAAAAGAGATCAGACCAAATATTCAGTTGGTGTAAATCAGTCCAGTTTCTCACTGACTTTAATGGGATTGCCTGATTTATATCAGTCACAGCCATGGAAAATGTAGTGCAGTTGGCTTCTGTGGGAGTTGTGCTGCCCTGTCCAAGGCACAATGTAGTCATGTGTGTAATATAACTGAGTTCCTGCAGCTGGGGGAGACACTGCTCAGATTTCCCTGCTTTGGTGTTCTTAGAGCAGAGCTTTTCACTCATAGGACATTTTTATTTTATTGCCATCAGGACATCTGAGCTTGGCTAAATCTGTGTTTGTAACTTTATTAGACTTTTTCTAAAATTAATGACACCCTTTTCACCCTTGATGGCTTCCACCTCAGTAAATTATGTCATAAATGGACATAGGTGAAGCCTGGAATCTTCTAGCATTACTCTTAAATGGTTTAATGCCTTTACTTTGCACATAATGGTTACAGAATTTGATCAAAACTCCAACCTGGAGAAACTTTTTTTCTCTTCAAAAGGCTGTACTGAACAGACATTGCTGGTGCCAAAAAATTCCAGTTGTTTATTTGCAGTCTTATCTTGAATGCTTTGGCATTCAAACACATGTCCACAGAGGGATTCACTCAAAAAGCCTCAGACACCCAACCCTTCTGAGGGGCTCCAATGTGCACAGTCTCCATCTCTAAAATCCAAATGGGTCACAAGATGTTAGGAGTTGGAAGAAACCCACATAGATCATTGAGTCCAACGCCCTGCCAGAGCAGCACTGTAGAATCAAGCACAGGTCACACAGGAATGCATCCAGACAGGTCTTGAGAGTCTCTAGAGAAGGAGACGCCACAACCTCTCTGGACAGCCTGTGCCAGTGCTCTGGGACCCTTACAGTATGGAAGTTGCTCCTCATGTGAAGGTGGAACTTCCTGTACTGTAGTTTACATCCATTGCCTCTTGTCACAGGGCACAACTGAGAAGAGTCTGTCTCCTCCCTCCAGACCCCCTGCCCACAGATACTTATGAACACTGATTAGAATCATAGAATCATAGAATGGGAAGGTTGGAAGGGACCTCAAAGCTCATCTAGTTCCAACTCCTTGCCATAGGCAGGGACACCTCCCACTAGCACAGGTCACTCAAGACCTCCTCCAACCTGGCCTTGAACACCTCCAGGGAGGTTGTGGAGCACAGAAGACCTCCAGGGGATCTTTGATCATGTTGGGTGATTCTGTGCTCCACAACCTCCCTGGGCAACCTGTGCCAGTGTCTCACCACCCTCACTGCAAACAACTTCCTCCTAACATCCACTTTCAATCTCCCCTCTGACACTTCAAACCCATTGCCCCTCGTCCTGGCATTACAAGACCTTGTCAATAGTCCCTCCCCAGCCTTCCTGGAGCCCCCTTCAGATCCTGGAAGGCTACTCTAAGGTCTCCTGGAAGCCTCCTCTTCTCCAGGCTGCAGAGCCCCAATTCTCTCAGCCTGTCAGAGCAGAGCTGCTGCAGCCCTCTCAGCATCTTTGTGGCCCTTAGATCCTCTCTAAGTCTTCTCTTCACCAGACCAAGCAGCCCCAGGTCCCTCTCCTCACAGGGCAGTGCTCCAGCAATATTCTTGGATTAATTGAAAAGTACTTTATACCAGCTGATAGGGAAGACGAAGGGCAACAAGTATCTTAAACATGAAAAGCAGGAGAAGGACACTTTCACCATCTTCACTTGGGTGCTCACTTGTGAGTTGTGAGAGAGGAGAACTTTGAATTGCCTTACAGAAGCTATCACTGCTATAAAAACGAACCTGCGTTGCCTGACTCTGCAATGTTTGCACATTTATTGAATGCTACTGTATCAATGCAGTGATATTAATCAATAGTATGGGAGAGTGTCTGCAAAGAGTCATTTCTTTCCCCCAAGATTATTTTTTTTATCTTATTGTTATCAGTTGTTATGAGCATTGTGTATCTTGTGAATGCTAGCTACCTAGGGTGATGCACATCTTAGAGCTGGGAGCACTTAAGATTCTTGCAGGGAATTATTCAATAACTTATTAAAACAAAATAAAATTAGGCCAAAGTCTAGATATTTGCCTTTCATAGAGTCACAGAATCATAGAATCAGCCAGGTTGGAAGAGACCTCCAAGATCACCCAGCCCAACCTAGCACCCAGCCCTAGCCAATCAACCAGACCATGGCACTAAATGCCTCATACAGGCTTTTCCTGAACACCTCCAGGGATGGTGACTCCACCACCTCCCTGAGCAGCCCATTCCAGTGCCAATCACTCTCTCTGTCAAGAACTTCCTCCTAACATCCAGCCTAGACCTCCCCTGGCACAGCTTGAGGCTGTGTCCCCTCCTTCTGTTGCTGGTTCCCTGGCAGAAGAGCCCAACCCCACCTGGCTGCAACCTCCCTCCAGGTAGCTGCAGAGAGCAATGAGGTACAGACAAGCCTATGTAGAGAGCATGGGCACAGACAAGCCCATGCTCTACAGTCAGTGACACACCATTCTTTGGCAGGGACTTCTTTTTCCTGAGTCTTCCAAATGTTTCACCAATATGCGGTTTCAGGATATAGAATTGCTGTTACCTACCTAAAAAGGACGTCTGAGGAGCTGGGTGGAGGGAAAGGCCATACAAAATTTGGATCTTCTTTTGAAGAGCTTCTCCTATGGGTAAATCATGTGCCTTTGCACACTCCAGCTGACCTTTGATTCCTTCTGCAGAAGACTCCCACCTCATTTTGCCCCTTCCTTTAGCAGTTCCCTCCCACCATGATAGCTTGTTGCAAGCGAGTAGGTGAGAACTACGAGTCCATCACCTGCTGTCACCTCAGACATACTGTTTTGAGGTTGGTTTCTAGCTTAGTTCCATATTCAGGTCTCATATTCATGTTTCTCTCTCTAGCCTCTAATATTATTGCTTTCCTTGAACTGCTTGAAACTGTTGGCAGAAAACCACTCCACTGAAAAGCTCCACCAACATCACTCATAAAAATGTTAGAGTAAAAAAAACCCAGAGGATACCATCTTTATGGGTTGAAATATTTGAATCAGTAAAAGTATTCATTGTCTTCTAGAACCACTCTATTTTATCCTAAATTGCCTGCCTAGCATTGAATAAAACATTTCTTCTTCCATGACGCTTTTTTCATTGGATTTGCATGAGAATCAGGGCTCTTATAATCTCTTGGAATTTCTTTCACCATTCCATTTCCTTCCTCCAAATGGCTCAGGAGGTGTTTTTAATCACAAATAGTCTCCCCCAGGAGTCTTTGTTAGGGTGCCTTTACAAGGAAAGCAATTTATGGGTTGTAGTGGAGGGGTAATTAATTAATGTGAGATGATATTTTAAAAAATGAATATTCAATATTAATATTCAATATTAATATTCAATATTCAGAACTCACCACCCCCATCACTGATTTTAATAACAACCAGTCAGTTCTTTGCATCAGGTGTGGAAACTTTATGCAGGTTAGAACAGGCTCTAGCAATAACTACTGATAATATCTAACATGAATGGAACTCAACTGAACTGGCAGAGAAGGTTGCTGCGGTCAATGCAGCACTTGCGGTCAATACTCCGCTTGCCCACTAGAGGGACTCAAGGAGCTCCTTTCTGCTGATGGCAGAAGGCAATGGTGAGTTACAAGAGGCTTGAAGTATTCACTCACAAAATGATCTCCTGACTGGCAGGGCTGGCTACAGCTTCACACAGTACCCAAACGCTTTCAGGGGATTCTTGTCACCCACTGAGACTTCTGGTTCTTCCTGGGCTGCTGGGGAAAGGAGGCAGACATCTCTGACCTGGTCCTGATCTCCTCTGGATGATCTGTGTACCTCCAGGACTTGCTGTCTTGGCAGGAGGCTTTCAGGTGCAGGCAGGATGCAATGCCATGTGCAGTCTCAGCACGGTGTCACNTCCAAAGGCCCATTGATCTTCGGGCTGTGTTAATAAAAGGAGCAGGGAACACAGGGTGCCTGCCTTTGGCCATTACAAGGTGTGTCTGCTTGCATCCTGCCTGCTGCCTCCATGCATTCGGCCTGCACAGCCAGTGTGACACGTTGCAAAGAGCCTGTTATTATTATTAAATGGTGGTTGGGGTGGTGCAAGTTCCGAATATTTAATATTAATAAACTATATATTAATATTTTTGAAATATCATCTCACAGTAGTTAATTACCCCCTTCCGCAGCAACATGCTGAGCCTGTGTACCTTGTTTAGCACAGGCTGCAAAGGGCCAGGGTCCTCAGACTCACTGGCTCCAGGTTCTTTGTCCTCTTTCCTGTGGTTGCTTCTCCCCATAGCAGAAGATGGAGAGCAGAAAACCATCTCTGGGCAAGCCAGGACATGGATAAGCCTAATTTGGCCTGCTTAGGCCTACCACGACATGGGTTCACCTTGATAAAGTCAAGAAGTTGTGCTTTGTTGCAAGACAGGCATGATTCAGCCTCTCTTGTAGCCTGTTGAAGCTAGTGATAATCTTATTCAGGGAAGTTTGCATGGGAACTTTGTTCTGTCCAGCAGTACTCATGTAGGTGTGTGAATATAAGCAGAATAAATGAGTGCCAGCCCAAACATTCTAGACATCTTCTGACATGACCTCAAGAGAGACAAGTAATATTTTAAGTGTTGAATTATAGTAATTTAAGAACCCACCACTGCTAAGATTGGTGTTTGACAGCTTGCATCCACTCTGATACTGGCAGATGAGGGACTTGGAATGTGAAACATCAAGAATCCTTCTCTTTGAAGTTCCCAGTGTCAGTGCTATACTTGGATTAAAACATTGGTTTACATTTCATACCTCCCCTCCAGAATCTGGCAAGTTAGCATTTGAGGTTTTGGGTTCAGGCTTATATGCTGGAGGATGAATTCCTCCCTTTATGAACCCCATAGAGCACTGCAATTAAACAACCTGAGCTGTTCTTGTGCTCTAACACCTTCCTCATCTTGGTTCTGGACTAAAAAAAAATGAAAAGCAGCACATTTCAAACTCACTACGGAATAACTTCTGACATATGAGAGTTAAATCTCCAGACAGTCCCTATCACCCCACTGCATATTTATAGTCCCTTTTGAATTTCACTACATTGAATTTTGGCCTTTTCCTCAACAGTTACTGAGACCAATATGGGCAGTATCAACCCTCTACAAAACTGATACAAAATACAAGAGACCACAGATTTAAATGAACTTTATCTTCATGATGAAAGAAAGAACAAAAAATGTGTTCCTGAGTCAAGCACATTTGCATGAAAAATGCAATTAAGAAGTTCAGTTCAGCTCTTATTCCCTTCACTGCCAGATCAATTTGAACCTTATCTTCACATATGATGTCATAGAATGAACCATAGAATGTCAGGGGTTGGAAGGGACCTTGAAAGATCATCTGGTCCAGCCCCCCTGCCAGAGCAGATCAGCTAAAGCAGATCACACAGGAGTGAATCTGAGTTGGTCCTGAGTATCTCCAGAGAAGGAGACTCCACAACCCCCCTGGGCAGCCTGTTCCAGTGCTCTGTCATCCTCACAGTGCTCTACTAAATTATCCTCTCCAAAGCTAAACACTGATTCTGCTGCCAGCTGGCCAGATAAGAGGCAACCTTCCACCAAATATCCATGTTCAAAACCAATTTTCTCATGTAACAGAAAAACCCTCAAATTCATTATTTATATTTGTCTTCTCTTATAGGTCTTTATAATTTATTCTAATTCTCTTCCGCCCTGTTATGAATCCAGTGAGGTGCTCCTCATTGCTGTTGCTGACTCACTTCCAACAGTGCATTAAGTTATGCAATTAACATTTGCCACATGTTTGTTCTCTCCTCTTCTCTCCAGGGGTGTAAGTGTGTGCAGTGAAGTGTCCTGGTAATTTGGTATTTCAAATATGCATGTTGCTAACCAGAGCAAGATCAGAAAATGAGGGAATTTGGGACGAGATTTTTCCTCCCCTCAGCCCCAGTGTAAAATAATACATAAAATTAATTGAGAAATGTCATTTTTCATGTCTTTTATCTGTAGGAGCAACACTGATGATATAAGCACACACACACACACACACACATATATATATATAAAACTATAGAACAACATTTTAACCTTAGTGGATCAGGACTGCCAGTAAAATCTCAGCCGTCATCAAGAAGTGATTTCTATCTTGTTTTTTCTCATCTGTGGTTTCCAAAGTGGTTCCTAATGCAACTTGTCTTTGTTTCTCTTACTCGTTTTTGGTTCCGTTTATTTCTGGTCAAATTGGCCTGCCTAGATGCTAGAAGCTGTGAGCCATTAGCTTTTAAATCTACAGAACCTTGTTTTTGTAGTTCTTGGGCTGTTTCAGATTGAAGTGCTGGAAACAGCTGGGAAGCTGTGACTTTCTGAGAAACACTAATTAATGAAAAATTTAGTGCTCTGGATTGCTTTTAGAAAAAGAAGCTCATTTCTGTATCCACTGCATGGTTACTTTGTTATCCTGACAGCACTTTCAAAACGGAAAGAAAGGAAACTTTGGAAAAGAATGCAGAATAACAGAACCTGAGAAGATCAGAAGTATGAACCCTGCCCCTCTTAAACTGAATGGCTAAACCTTAATCAACCTCACGGTTTTCATTCTGCAGGTTTCTGATCATTGTTTTCAGGCCACAGAATGAAAGGATGACAAAATATCACTATCAATAATATAGAGAAGTGGAAGGTGGTGAGAACCACAAAGTGTTTTTCAAAATGCAGGGCATTTTCTATGTGTCTTTGCACTGTCACCAAGCTCCTCGTGTGGGACTCACTTTCTGTGTCACACTTGAAGCAACCACAGTTGCAAAATTGAGCACATCAGATTTCAGTACTGCCATTTATTTCCTTGCTCCCTCGGTCTCTGTTGCATGGACTAATGTCATTGTTCATCTTCTCCTGGCTTTGCCCAGGGCAACTCTCAAACTACAAAAATGTCCTTTAACTCACTTTAGTTTCTCAGAGCCTGGCAAGCTGATTTGACAGTTTCAATTTTGTGTTACATGCTCTGGACCCATTGTCAATACAGCAACAGCAGCTAAGCTTACAAGGAGACCTGTATACAGGAGAGATTATTTCCTCCACAAAATCATAGAATCATAGAATGGTAAGGCTGGAAGGGACCTCGAAGATCATCTAGTTCCAACCCCCTGCCACAGGCAGGGACACCTCCCACTAGAACAGGTCACTCAAGGCCTCGTCCAACCTGGCCTTGAACACCTCCAGGGAGGTTGGGGAGCACAGAAGACCTCCCTGGGCAACCTGTGCCAGTGTCTCACCACCCTCACTGAAATGAACTTCCTCCTAACATCCACTTTCAATCTCCCCTCTACCACTTCAAACCCATTGCCCCTTGTCCTGGCATTACCAGACCTTGTCAATAGTCCCTCCCCAGCCTTCCTGTAGGCCCCCTTCAGATACTGGAAGGCTACTCTAAGGTCTCCTGGAAGCCTTCTCTTTTCCAGGCTGCAGAGCCCCAACTCTCTCAGCCTGTCCTCACCACAAATCCATTTCATCATTTCTCAAACTAGACAAGAGCGAAGCTGTCATTCAGCAACTTGCTATAACAAGATGTGTTAGTGACCATATCCTCAGGCAGGGGAACATGAGCTTAAACCACTCTGCCTGAAGTAAAGCAAGGTGGAAGACAGCCTTAAAGCTGGAGAGGAATTTTCAAGAAAAAGAAAATTCAGTTCCTGATGTCAGGCTGAAAAGCTGTCAGAAATTCGAGAACATACCTGAGTTGCATCTTTCTCTGCATTATCAGATGCTGAGGAGTCCAGAGTGAAAGGTCTGTTTTCTGCTATGAACTCTCCTTAGTCTGCCCCTAGGATCCAGCTCCCTCTTCTGAATCCTCTCATACTCTGCAGTAGTGCAATACAATGGAAGAAAACTTTCACCTGCACAAACTTAGTTCCACAGACAATTGGACTACCAAAAAATTATAAGGCACTGAGATCTGAGTGCTAGACCTTTGACCTTCAAGTCAGGTATTTAATCACTGAGTGAGCAGAAACTTTGTGACTGCACATAAAACTGAGCGTGAGTTACTGAAGATAACCCCTGGGGCTGTTCAGTCTGGAGAAGAGAAGAATGAGAGATCTCATCAATGTATACAAATATCGGAGGGGTGGGTGTCAAGTGGATAGGGACAATCTCTTTTTGCTGGTCAGCAGCAATAAGACAAGGAGCAATGGATACAAACTGGAACAGAGAAGGTTTCAGCTCAACATGAGGGGAAACTTCCTTACAGTGAGGGTGACAGAGCCCTGGAACAGGCTGCCCAGAGAGGCTGTGGAGTCTCCTTCTCTGGAGACTGTCTGGATGCGTCCCTGTGTAAACTATCCTGGGCGATGCTGCCTTGGCAGGGAGGTTGGACTTGATGATCTCTGAAGTTTTGTGATTCTGTGTGATTCTTCTGTGAAGATACCATTGCTTCCTCGCAAATATTATTAGAGGACTAATTTCTCATCTAGTTAATTGTGTCTAATGCCAAACCAGAGTTTGCCAGTGCTTTTCTGCACAGGGAAATTCTTGATGCTGTGTTGTTTAAATCATAGTCCTGGAGGAAGCAGTTAAGAAGGATTCCTCACAGTGAAGAGCTGACAATTGCAATTGTGTGGATTAATTGAGGCAGATTAAGCAATTAAGCCAGAACACCTTTCTCACGCTCCTTCTCATCTTCATTATTTGTTTCAGGGAGGTGGTGGAGTCACCGTCCCTGGAGGTGTTCAAGGCACGTTTGGACGTGGCACTTGGTGCCATGGTCTAGTCTTGAGGTCTGTGGTAGTGGGTTGGACTTGATGACCTTTGAGGTCTCTTCCAACCTTCCTATACTGTGATACCTTAGGTACCAGAGGAAGAAACAGCATAGCTTACATTTGCACAGACTTAAGCATAAACTCAGGGAGCAGTGCTGAGATCTGGATTAGGCACAGGTCAAAATCTGGGTTTGTTGGTCAGGTCAGGGCCAGGATCAGGCTGATTTGTAGGTGTCACAGAAGTTGGTGTACTTCTGGGTGAGATTTGCCAGTAGAATGGTGTGTCATCCCTTCTGCTCATCTTCCTGACAGTCCTTGCCTTTAGAAATGTGGCTCAGCTACTCCTTTGTGAAAGCTGCAGCACTCATCTCAGACTCTGGCAACTGAGAGCCTGTTGCTGAAAGACTTTGGCAGTAGCTGAGCTTCACTGCAGGAGGAACCTCTACACTGTTTGCAAAGGGGCCAGGGCCAAAACCATGGATCTGGTTTATGATTCAAGGGCTGGAGTCTGAACGATCTGGAGGAACTTGTACTTGAAATTTGGATTTTGGCATATTATGACTACTTTCTTGGTTTATTTCTTATATTTTGATGAGGTGTGTGAGCAGTGTAATACACAATGAATCAAAAAAATATAGGATCCAGTCTGGAGCAAAGAATATAGGGTTTTGCTTTGTCCTCTGGCTGCTGCCTATTCTTTGGCCTTTGTTTCATGATCCTAGGAAGACAAGGTCCATTTTTCATGGGAGGGGAGTTACTGCCAATAGGCATAAGAGATTGCAACGAAAGAGCTAAGATCATAGTCTGTGGTGAACATGGGAAATAAAAGGTCAGGTTCTATACACCTGGCAACGTTTTAGTAGTCAGGAGAGACTTCTTGCAGGTTATATTTCAGTCTGCCATTGCAGTTGTGTGTCAGAGAAGGGTGCCTACCAGCAAAAATCACCATGATGATGTCACATTTATTTTTCTTCATTGTGGTTCTAAACTGAATGCCTCTATGTCACAATCAGAGGAGTTGTCTTCAAAGGACACCTTACATTAAGCATCTGTTGCCAACACCCAAACCAAGATGGCATGACTAATAATGCAGTTCTTAAGCAAGCTTCAGGTCAGTAAAACCTGGTTATTCTGGGAGGCTTTAGCTACCCAGACATTTGCTGGCAGAACACAGCAGTTCACCTGTCATCCATCAGGTTTCTGGCATGCATAGAGGACTTCTTCCTCAGACAAGAGTCAGATCTGCCAAGCAGAAATGAGCTGCTGCTGGACTGGCCAAGAAAACCTGCTTGTAGCAGCTTGGTTAGTGACAGTCTCAACTGCAGTGATCACAATATTAGAATTTGGAGTACCACTGAGCACACAAAAGGTTAGTTCCAAAACAAAGGGTTTAGAAGAGCAAACTTCAGGGTGCTCAGGGCACAGTTGGAAAGGATCCCATGGGAAGCTTCCATGGAGGATGAAGGAGCTAGCAAGTGTTGGGAGTGTTTCAAGAGTTCTCTCCTAGACACACAAGCCCACTTCCTCTAAAGGCAAGGGAAACAGGTGGCACAGCAGTGTGCCCAGGTGGGCAGGAGAGCCAATGGCATCCTGGCCTGGATCAAAAACAGTNGGCCTCCTTGGTTTAAATGGAAGCATCTGGGTCTGTTCAGAATCAAAAAGGAAATGTACCAGAGATGGAAAAGTGGAACACTACCTTGTGAAGATTACAAGGGCATTATCCAGGGTATGCAGGGATGCAGTTAGGAAAGCAAAAGCTCAGCTTGAACTGGAATTGGTCAAAGATGTCAAAAAGGGTTGTTCAGATACATTAACAACAAGCAGAAATAGAAAAAGACTACAGACCCACTATTAAATAGAAGTGAACTGTTCCCAGCAATGTTGATAAAGCAAATGTCCTGAACATCTTCTTCACCTCTGTCTTGACCAATGCTGTTGGGTTGGAGGTCATGAGAACAAAAATGCAGGTTGCTGCAGACACAGACCCACCTTCAGTGAAGGGAAGAGTTGGTCTGTCTACAATTACAGGAGCTTGATCCACACAAATGGATGGCCCCAGATGCACCCAAGGGTGCTAAGAGCTGAGTGATGCTGTTGTGAGGATGCTCTCCATAGTCTGTGAGAAGCCATGGAGATCAAGAGACATACCTGAAGACTGGAAGAAGGCTAAAATGCTAAAACAAGTAACAAAACCTTTTAGATATTTCTGTTGTCTAGACACAAATCCAAGTACTCATTGTTCTACACTAAAACTTCTGCTGTTATTACTATGTTAGTATTTAGAAACTAACTGAGGATCGGACCCCAGAGAGGATTTCTGTCTCAGCAACCTTGTTGTGAGAGGTGATGGCAAGATATCTGGTCAGTCATTTCCTCACTGCAGTCTCTCATTTTGACCAACCTTCATGAAGAAAGCAGATTTCTGCTTTTACACCAAGTGGCATAGGCTTTTAGGGTTCTGTAGCCCTAAATGTGTCACCAGCTACTATGTCAGTTTGGTTTCTGGGCTTTGTTGGCAAGTTGCTACAAACCCAAAGTAATTAAGGTTTGATCTGAGGTAGCATTTTGTTCTTCTGGAAACATTTTTTTCCTGCTTTGCAGAACAATTAGTTATTTTTGTTGGCTTTCACTCCAACGTGGTAGGCATGAATCAAGTACTGCTGCTCTTTCGAGAAACTTAGCTGATTTGTAGATGCAATAAAGAGGCTTGGGGTGCTTTTGGTGCATGCCAGAGAGCACTCTGGCCTCTGTGCCAGGTGGACTTGCTGGTGGACATCCTTGCACCCCCAGGATGCTGTACTTCACTCTGCAGAGACCACAGTCCAGATCCAGGTCCTCCCGCTCTCTCTTTGCATGGCAGCAGCAGTTGTGAAGTGCTCTGTCTCTGTGCTTTGGTCACTTTGCTGGTGGTAATAGAGTGAGGCTCATTTGCTGCCAGCTGCACTCACCCCATACACTGTTCCTAGGTCATGGGAAATGTGTGGATGGGTTCTAGAAAAAAAGAAGTCATCACCTTCAGTACAGCAGCTCAGGTTTCTGGGGAAAAGTCTTTATGAGGGGTGTGAATGATAGTTCATCTAGAAGTTGATATGGCAATGGTGCAGACATGTTGAGGACTGTGGCTTGTGTTAGCCAATGCTGTGGGAATTTCAGCCATGGGGACAGTTATGTTATCTTGGTCAAACAAGACAGGCAATCCCAGACACAGAAATAGCTGTAGAGCCAAGGTATTTTCCATTTTGCTGTCACTGTGGGCCTGCTGTGCTTAAAACCAAAATCATCATCTTACCGAAGGCTCCTTTATTGCCTACACCACTTCTCATCACTCAGAGAATTCGACTGCAGAAATGAAAATTAGGAAGCATCATTGCTTTTATTACTGAGCTGTGCTTTGCTGCTACGCGATTTAACTTCACTGTTTGGAAGCTAAGATCAAGACAAAGCATCTCAGTGTCATCTCTTTGCTA
This sequence comes from Ramphastos sulfuratus, assembly GCA_013399055.1. NCBI lineage: Eukaryota > Metazoa > Chordata > Aves > Piciformes > Ramphastidae > Ramphastos > Ramphastos sulfuratus. Next base: position 28,968 of record WBNM01012183.1, read on the forward strand.
TATCAGTCTCTGATATTTATGGTTGCAGACCTAAGTTCCTGAGTCAATCTGAATGTGTGTTAAGATGATCTATACTGAAAAAATACAAATGACAGAATCACAGAATTAACCAGGTTGGAAAAGACCTATGAGATCATCAAGTCCTATCACCCAGCACCATCTAATCAACTAAACCATGGCACCAAGTGCCTTATCCTTTTATAAAAGTCTCCTTTTAAAAAATCACTTCCAGGGATGGTCACTCCTCCAACTCTCTGGGCAGCTCAGCACAGTGGCAAATCACACTTTCTGCAAAGAACTTCCTAACACCCAGCCTAAACCTCCCCTGGCACACACTCTGTCCTCTTGTTCTGTTGCTGGGTGCCTGGCAGAAGAGCCCAACCTCACCTGGCTACAACTTCCCTTCAGGTAGCTGCAGAGAGCAATGAGGTCTGCCCTGAGCCTCCTCCTCTGCAGGCTGCACACCCCCAGCTCCCTCAGCCTTTCCTCACAGGGCTGTGCTCCAGGCCCCTCACCAGCCTTGGTGCCCTTCTCTGGACAACTTCCAGTACCTCAACATCTTTCTTAAATCGAGGGGCCAATAATGCCTTTCAGATTCAGAAGTATGATCTTATAGAGACCTTAGAGTAGCCTTCCAGGATCTGAAGGGGGCTACAGGAAGGCTGGGGAGGACTATTGAAAAGGGCTTGCAATGCCAGGACAAGGGGCAATGGGTTTAAACTGGCAGAGGGGAGACTGAAACTGGATGTTAGGAGGAAGTTGTTTGCAGTGAGGGTGGTGAGACACTGGCACAGGTTGCCCAGGGAGGTTGTGGAGCACAGAATCACCCAACGTGATCTTTGATCTTTGATCTTCGATCACATTGGGTGATTCTGTGCTCCACAACCTCCCTGGAGGTGTTCAAGGCCAGGTTGGATGAAGCCTTGAGTGATCTGTTCTAGTGGGAGATCTCCCTGCCTATGGCAGGGGGTTGGAACTGGATGATCTTTGAGGTCCCTTCCAACCTTACCATTCTATGATTCTATAATCTTTGTCTTTCAGTATAATAAAACTTCGGGAGCTTTAGTTGTAGGATATGAGAAACAAGGCTTATATAAAGATGCTGACTTCTGGACTTGAAAAAAAAAAATAAACCAAACACAAAACCTCACAAATGTAAACCAAATCTGTCAGTCAGCTGCCAGTCAAATTCCAACAGAGAGAGGCAAAAGGATCATGACAAAAATTCTTGTTGACAGGTATTTCACCTGACATTGAAGTGGAGAAACTTCAGAAGATTCAGAATACCCTGGGTAAGGGCTTGGATTCTCTGAAATATTTGAAATGCATGGCTGTTGGAATGATATTTTGGGGTGGCTGTTGTCAGTGAAGATGCATTCCATCAGTTTTTCCTCACTACTCTCCTATGCCATCAAATAGGTCATACAGTCTTGGACACTGCAGTAGTTAGGCTGTTTTCTATGGAATGGTACCTCTCATTATGTCAATTATTTGAGAGCCCGTGGGTAGGGATTTGTGCATGCTCTTGTGAACGGAAGTCCAAGGCATTTATCAGCAATCTTCCCAAGGTTGTTACCACATCTCTGAAGCATTTTCTGCATAGCTGTGAGACTGTCAAGAGCTGCCAACATGATTCCATGTACATAGAGTGTATAATCACTGCAAAGGCCAGCAATATCCCAGCTCTATACCCGAAGAATGCTGAAGAACTTGAGATTCTTGCTGAACAAATGCTCACAGCCTCTCTATGCTGCAACAACCCTTAATCTTAAGGGCAGTATGAGGATTTGCAGGGATCACAAGTGCTGTGCGAGAAAAGAGTTTGAACCATTCCTGTACCCACTATTTGGTGAAGGAAGAATCTTTCCAGTACTGCTGCACCTTGCCTAATGGGTTACAACTGAGAGCAGTGATGCCAGGTGATTACCTGTAGGGGAATACCTTGCATTAAATGGACATATGAGCAATCCAACCTGTGTTAACTGCTAATTGTGAACTGAAAAGTTTCACAGCATGCACGAAGGTTCAGCTGCAGCAGCCCGCAGAAGAAATGGACAACAACAGGAAGATCAAAGTAAAAACAAAGATTCATGCGAAGCATTTGAACAGATAATGATAAACCAACTGCTTAATGCCACAGAGCTTGTGCCTTAATGATTTACACCAACTGCTTAATGCCACAGAGCTTGTGGCTTAGTGATTTAGACCAATTGCTTAACAATAAACTAACCTACATAGTCTGTTAGAAGGTATATAAGTGCATGATCCTGGAGTCCTGTGTGCAGTTCTGGAGCCCAGGAAGGACATGGAAGTGTTGGAAGTGTTGGAACCACTCCAGAGGAGACCACAAAGATGCTGAGAGGGCTGCAGCAGCTCTGCTGTGAGGACAGGCTGAGAGAGTTGGGGCTCTGCAGCCTGCAGAAGAGAAGGCTGCCAGGAGACCTTGGAGTAGCCTTCCAGGATCTGAAGGGGGCTACAGGAAGGCTGGGGAGGGACTATTGACAAGGTCTTGCAATGGCAGGACAAGGGGCAATGGGTTTGAAGTGGCAGAGTGAAGATTTAGACTGGATGTTAGGAGGAAGTTGTTTGCAGTGAGGGTGGTGAGACACTGGCACAGGTTGCCCAGGGAGGTTGTGGCTGCTCCCTCCCTGGAGGTGTTCAAGGCCAGGCTGGACGAGGCCTTGAGTGACCTGTGCTAGTGGGAGGTGTCCCTGCCTATGGCAGGGGATTGGAACTAGATAATCCTTGAGGTCCCTTCCAGCCTTACCATTCTATGATTCTATGATTCTATGATCATATTCAATACATGGACATTGCTTGGATCATATTGGTCTGCATACAGCTTTGTCCAGAAGCTTTTGCAATTATTATTTTTTAAAGAGCTTCCCAAATCGAGTATCTCCAGGTTGGAATTTGTACTGTACCAAGAGCCTCAGCGAATGCTCTTCAGAACGATAAGCATAAGAGCATCCTGCAGCGGTAAGGATTGTAGAGGCAGCTGAGCCTAAACTTGCTAAATGACTCAAAGGTAAGTTTGAGAACTCTGATGTTCTGAGATTAATCAGTGTTGTCATCTTGTGCTGAGACAACACAATGGCAATGATACATCTGAAGATAAATTCAGCAAAGGCTCTTCACCTAGATGGAAAACTCCATGTGTCGTAGTAGGCCTAAGTAGGCCAAAATAGGCTTATCCATGTCCTGGCTTGCCCAGAGATGTTCTTCTGCTCTCCCTCCTTTTGCTATGTGGAGAGGCAACTGCGGGAAAGAGGACAAAGAACCTGGAGCCACTGAGTCTGAGGACCCTGCCTTATTACATCCTGAACTGCCTGCAAACTGCCTGCCAAGAACTTGCCAGGAACAGGCTCTAAATGCCTGCAGGCACTCAGCCTGCACAGCCAGCATGACACTGTGCTGAGACTGCACATGGCATTGCATCCTGCCTGCACCTGAAAGCCTCCTGCCAAGGCAGGAAGCCCTGGAGGTACACAGATCATCCAGAGGAGATCAGGACCAGGTCAGAGATGTCTGCCTCCTTTCCCCAGCAGCCTGGGAAGAATCAAAAGTCTCAGTGGATAACAAGACAGTAACAGAATCCCCTGAAGGCGTTTGGCTACTGTCCGAAGCTGTAGCCAGCCCTGCCAGTCAGGAGATCATTTTGTGAGTAAATACTCAAAGCCTCTTGTGACTCACCATTGCCATCTGCCATAAGCAGAAAGGAACTCCCTGAGTCCATTTAGTGGGCAAGCGGAGTATTGACCGCAAGCGCTGCACTGACTGCAGCAACCTTCTCTGCCAGTTCAAAAATATCAAGCAACTGCTGTCCAACTCCACACCCATCTAGCCAAAAGAGCAGAGGCTGTTCCTGATGAGCTGTGCATCTTTTTTGTGGGTTTGGAGCAATTCTCAGCCGTTCATTAAGAGAAAAAAAATTGAATCACCTTTCTCTTTCTTTTGAGGAATGCTAACACCAACTGATTGAAATATAAACTGGGAAAGGATTTGCTGCTTCTAAGGAATTGCTTGAAAATCAAGCCAGCAGCTTCAGTCATATTGCTGTGCATGCAGTGACATCGTTGCTCGTGTGCAGTAATCGAGTGCTACACTAAGTGCTTATGAGCCCACAAATTTTTGTGAGCCAGAAAAGATTGTAAGTGCCAGTGTGTGGAGATGACTGCTATTGCCTATACCAGACTGTACTCTTCCACCTGCAGCTGACTTCTCAGTGATGGAATTCCTTCCGTGCCTTTTCAAGCCAACCATGTCATGAAAATGGTTGCCAATGACCTATCCAGAGCTTGACACGAGTCCTTGGCTGAGTGGGGAGGAAGGGGATGGCCAACAGAATAACTGAATAGAATTGAAATAATTTTTAACCGAGCAATCTGATCTGTCTGCTTATGAACAAAACCTTTTACTTTGCTGTTCCTGCAATAAATCAACAGATTATTTTAGTTTTAGCCATGCTGTCTGCAGTAAATTCAAATATAGTGCACCTAAAAATGTCGAGCAGAAGTTCTGTGTGACGCTCTATGCTCGGTCACACTTGAACATGTCAGCCATCAACAACTTGTGATATGCTTTAGAATCTCATTCACTGGCCTCTTCTTTTGAAAGAATTTCCTCTGGACCGTTACAGGTTTCTGCATCAAATACCACAAACTGATTGCTTTGGGTTTTTTTTTTTTTTGTCATCATGAACATTCATTTCAGCAACTTCTGCCGTTTCTCACCTATTTAGACATGCAGGTTACTGCACATGCTGTGTTTGACACCAGAAATGCCTTCAGTTCTGGTAAATTCAAGGTCTTCACCAAAACCAACCTGATTTATACTGTTATCATCATGTCTTTTCTAGGCAAACAACCTGAGCAAATGACTCAATCAGAGATTGAGATCTCTCAGAGATCTCTCAATCAGAGAAAACGATTATGAGAGGCTCACATCTCATTAGTCAGCGTATTTACTCTTGCCTAAGAACTCCAGCCAGCCCAGATGAGCTAAACTTGGGACAGATCAAACCACAAAACAGTCTTCTCAACCATGCTCTGCCAGAAAACTGTGATATAAGTGAAAATAAGCTGTGAAGTCACCTCCACCATTTTGTTTAATTCGTAGTTGTAGAGCAAGCCAACTCATAATTGGAAGAATCAGTAAAGGTGGACCAGACTGACACTTCTTGAATAGAACCTTGTTGAAGTTCATTGCAGTGTTTACTTCAATGGAAAAAACACTTCCAAAGTCTCAAGCGATATGCAGAAAGATCACAGCAGAAGTGAGTGCATCCTGACAGTATTATTTGTTGCTGTATGCACAAAGGGAGATTGTAACAAAGTCACAGAAGAAGCCAATTGTGATGTTCTCTTGGTATGCACAGGAGTGTTTTCTCTTGCTGCAGAAGAAGTTAATGAACCAAGAAATGTTTCCCTTTCCTCTCCAGTTCTACAGCAGCAGCCTGAGATACAGAAAGGCTTCATGCTTGGGTTTTCTTGATAGTATGTTGGTGATACTTCCAAGTCATGTTCACTTGCTGTTAACTGCCTCAGTTTGTATGATGCTTCTCCAGCTCAATAAGCAGAGAATATACAACAGGAACAGTACTTATATTAAATACTTATATGAATAGTTATAGGAATACTTATATGAAAACATTGCATTAATTAATCAATTAATAACTTAATGCCTTCAGCAGGTTTTACAGAGGCTGAGCTCAATAGAAAGAGAAATGCATTGAGACAGATACCTGGAAGAAGATGAGGTTGTCAGGGCAGTCAGAACCTGTGTGCCAAAAGCATGTGCAAAGTGTGTAACATGAGACTGAGGCGAAGAAAATGGTTTCATGGAGGGAAAAAAGGGCTCACACTGTCTGCCTATGATATAATTAGTGGTATAGGCACATTGCTGCTGCGGTGGGACTGATGTTCACTGTAATGGACAGACAGTGGGATCAGAGCTGCACAACTGTTTCCTAATGGGCAGAATGAAAATGCTCTGCTGGTGTCTGAAGCCATTGAGAAAGCTGCCAGTCTGAGTTTCTCAATGCAGTTCCTGTGCTAGTCTCTCTTTTTTTTTTTTTTTGCCAGACCTACTTGAGCCCTTAGGTTTAGACTCCTATTAGAGGCTGGAGGAAGGAGGAAGAATGACCTGCAATGATTCTGGGGTCTGCTCTAGTAAGGTGAAGATTTTAGTCCTTCTGAGAATCCCTCATCAGCTGTCATCAACCCTGTACTGACTTCTGAGGCTTTCTAAGTGTTAACCTCAGCTCCTAGCATGAACTAACCACCTTCTTTCTCTGAACTAAGCTTGCTAAATTTGTTCTGGCACATAACATTTAAAGTTCAAACAGTCTATAAAATATTAATTAAAAAAATGGTCGCTTTTCCCTGGCATAAGATTGACAAATCCAGACAAAATTACCAAGTGCTGTGCAGCTGTATCCAAGCTGAATAACAACCTTTAACCTATAAATGAAATGAAATTTCCCTAGGAGTTTATCGGTGTTTCCTATTATGACATAGTGCATATGGTTCAAGTAATTCAATAAAGTTTAATGTAAAAAGAAAATGAAGCTCTAAATCTGCCATTAAATGCCAACGATCAATATTACCTCTGTAGAAGGGAAGCTGCCTTAGTTTCAGTCTTGATAATTCAGCCCCAGATATCAGCAATTTATCTTTATTGCATCACTGCACCTTAATCAAAAGCAGAAAATGTAACCACATAAAATGATTTCTAATTTAATTATGTACTTAAAAAAAAAAATCATATGAGTTTATTCTTATGGTGATGGGAGGGAAAGGAGAAAAACAGTCTGTAACCTCTCAGGAAACACACTATAGAGATTAAAAAAAAAATCATGTTTTTCTTTTAACAAAAAGGAAAACTATGAAGTATTTTACTATGTGATGTGTTTATCTAAATAATGCCATGCTAGAAGCCTGTTTTATGTAGCCTCACCATAACATGCTATGGGTCCTCAGAAGATCTCTATTTGCAAATATGTCCTTAATGGTTTTCATTCTAATTATAAATTAACGGGTTTTCTTCTTTGAAGACTACAGAATTTGGACCATAGGAAAGCAGGAAAAGAATAATTGAGTCAGAAATTTCACCAAAAGAGAGCTTTCTTGAAAGCTTTTTGTCTTTGTTAAAGAAAATGGAAGCAGATTGACCAGTAACTATTAACCCTTTTCATCTTGATGCATGTGATATATCCTACATTGTAAACAGGTCTGGTCTAAAGTAAATCATGAGTGCTACAACTGTCTTGCTGATAATAATACATTTGTTTTTCTCCTCTTGGTTTGATTTCCAGTAAATATTTGTGATAACTTGTGAACAGGATTATATGAAAAATGCTTAAATCAAAGAAAATGTGAAGGAAAAACAAATCACTCGAAATAGGTTAAGTCCTTGTGTGCTTCAGGTGGGATTAGTATAAGAAAGATTAAAACAGTGCATGCACATTTTTGCCACTGACTCACTATAGATGATAAGAATACGAGGAGTGCAGAAACATCACTTTAAATGCCAAAGCTGCCATCCATCCGATGTATTACATCGGACTGGCCATATACATCCAATGGAACTCAGGAGTGTTCCGTGGTATGCCCTGGGGTTCTGATGTAGTCGTCCTGAGCTGGCTGGAGCATACTGTACATCCATTCTGCTGAAGGGATTCAGAAGCAGCTGGTGTGCATCTGGATTTTAGCATAGTATGAGGCCATATGTTCCAATTTTTAAATATATTTTTTCTTTCAGAGTTTCCAGAGCCCACTATTTATATATAGCTGGGGAAGAGATAAAGGTGAGTTATAGATTGACTTTGATAAGATAAAATTAATTATTCTCCTGGTACCTGATATGTTCCAGTACCATAATGCTGGAAAATATCCCTAACAAATGAGTCCTGAGAGCTGCAGTTTCCTTCAGTCAGCCCAATGCTGACAGCTGCAAGCCAACAATCAAAGGCGGCTATGCAGAGAAAGCCCTTTTATTGCACTGCCCTGTTTAGTGAGTATCATCAGAGGGGTGGGGGGGATCATGTGCTGACCCTGCCTCACCCCCCTGCCAGTCATCAATCAGATACACCCATTAGATATTATGAAGTCATAAAAGCAACGAGAGCTGTATGACCTGGCAGATGGGAAGAGAACATCCTTCTGTATTTCTCATCTCTGTCAAGACTGCCTGACTTGTTCTTTAGAGACATCCAAAGCAGGACCCCTCAGCAGTGCTATACACTGCTTCATAGTTTTCTTTCTTTTTTATACAGATGAAGATTTTTGCCTTCTCTTAGTTGATTTATTTTTTTGTGGTTTAGATTTTCTTCAGCCTTCTCTCAAGTGTTATGTTTTCTTCTCTTAAATTTGTATTTGTTGTTGTAACTCCACTCCACTCGACCCTCTCCTTTCTTGAAGTGATTGGCTACTGGTGCTCCTAAATAATCTGGGAAGACCGTCACTGCTTTTCTTTTGATTGTACAAGTTGTGACACTGCCTGCCCCTTTCAAAGCTCTGTGGCCCCCTTGAAAAGCAAGTTGAACAGCTACCTCTGTGTCTCCTCTGCAGAACTCATCCAGTGCTTTCTCCCTCCTGTCTGCCTTTGTAGCATGAGACGAGAATCATGTAGTGACTGGGAAAAGCTGTCCTATGGCTATATGGAAGCCTATGTCTTCACCTGATATGGTCAAGCTTGGCTAACTGCCATTCTGATTGGCTATTCTGTGTCCAAAGGCACATTAGTCTCAGGCTGTATTGGTAAAAGGAGATCAGTAGGTGACACAATGTGCTCTGCCATTGTATTCACACTCGCTGCTTGCTATCGCCTGCTGCCATTGCTCACTGCCTTATTGCATCCTGAACTGCCTGCAAACTGCCTGCCTCCAGTTTACCAGGAGCAGGCTCTAAATGCCTGCAGGCGCTCAGCCTGCACCGTGCTGAGACTGCACATGGCATTGCATCCTGCCTGCACCTGAAAGCCTCCTGCCAAGGCAGGATGTCCTGCAGATACACAAATCATCCAGAGAG
>WBNM01012184.1:0-31196 GCA_013399055.1 Ramphastos sulfuratus
CTCAGGCTCCTCTGCTCCAAACTGCAAGACCCAGCTCCCTCGGCTTGTCCTCAGCAAGGAGATGTAGCCATGGGCAGGGACACCTGATCTACCAGGTTGCTTAAAACCTCATTCAGCCTCATTCCAGGAATGAAGCTTCTCTGGGCAACCTGTTCCAGTGCCTCTCCACCCTCACAGTAAATAACATTTGTAGTTGCTCTCCTCTCTTCCTTAGCCCTGGAAGCTACATGTTGAAGGTCATATCACTGTAGGAGTTTCCCCTTCCAGCCAGAAGGAAGGAACACTGCCCTGGTGAGGCCACATCTGGAGTACTGTGCTCAGTTCTGGGTCACTCAGTTCAAGAAGGACATAGAACTGCTTGAGAGAGTCCAGCACAGAGCCACAAAGATGATGAAGGGAATGGGACATCTCTCTTATGAGGAGAGCCTGGCGGGGCTGGGAGTCTTGAGCTTGGAGAAGAGCCTGAGAGGTGACCTCAGTCATGGTGATAAAGATGTGCAGGGTGAGTGGCCAGAGGCTGGAGTCAGGCTCTGCTGGATGATGCCCAATGACAGCACAAGGGGCAGTGGTGGAAGTTGAGGCATAGAAAGTTCCATGGAAACATGAGGAGGAATTTTTTCCCTGAGAGGGTGACAGAAGCCTGGAAGAGGCTGCCCAGGGGTCTGTGGAGTCTCCTCTGGAGATATCGAAGAATTGCCTGAATGTGCAATGAGCACCTACTGCCTACTGTAGGTGCTCATGCTCTGGCAGAGGGGTTGGACTGGATGAGCTTTCGAGGTCCCTTTCAGCCCCTGACATTCTGTGATCCTGTAGTTAATGGAGGAAAATCCTCCCTGGCACATTTGGCCCTCTGAAATCACTGTCAAACTGTCTTGGAAGAGCAACTGGTTGGTTAGAGTCTTTGGAGGCTGTTACTCTTCGCAGGACAACGTGAACATCACCACAAGAACTTCCCTGGGATCTAAACAGAGTGACAATAAATGCTTCAAAAGATGACTGCTGGGAAAGCTTCTAAGAACAGGCATCAAGTCAGGGAAGATTTTTGTTTTCATTCCTTTCTTTTATTTTGAGGGGACAGCAAGAAATCCTGCAGCCTTTGAAAAGATGAGGGAAGAGTGATGGATTGAGATTGAGCTAATGCTGAGTTTGAAAGGTGATGCCTGGACAGTTCTCTGGAGGATGGGCTGTAAATTCTCAAAATTAATCACTTTGAAGAATGATCTTAACAGTTTATCTCCATCTTTTTACTCCTAATCCACTGCCTACTTTTCACACTTCTACTGAATCCCAAGGGCTTAACATACATATTCAGCTTGCAGAAATCTCATTAGCTTTCCATGTGAGGCATCCAACCCCAGCCCACTGTAGTAACACAGGGTGCTGCTGTAGGCTTCTGTACAGTCATAGAATGAGTTGGGTTGGGGGGCCCTTAAAGATCATCCAGTTCCAACCTCCACTAACCGACTAGCCCAGGTTGCTCAAGGCCTCATCCCACCTGGTCTTGAACACCTCTAAGAAGGGGAATCCACAACCTCCCTGGGCAGCCTGTTCCAGTGTCTCACCACCCTCACTGTGAACAATTTCTTCCTAATCTCCAGTCTGAATCTCCCCTCTTCCAGCTCAAAACCATTTCTCAACATCCTATTACTACAAGCCCTTGACACAAGTCTCTCCCCAGCCCCCTTTCAGGTACTGGAAAGCTGCTATAAGATCTCCCTGGAGCTCTCTTCTCTCCAAGCTGAACATCTCCAATTCTCACAACCAAATGTTATTTCCTACTGCTGGACATAGATGAATCATTCAAAGAGGAGAACACAGAATTCCTCCTACTGCCCTTTTATTTACAGAAGCCAAAATTTGTTATACCAGCAGCACAGCGGATGATGCGCCTGGGAAAATCCTTGGGAGAAGCAAAGCATAATAACAAGTACCCAAAACAAGGAAGTTTCTGTTCAGCACTTTGAAAAGTGAATTCTGATCTGTTCCATTCTTTCCAAGATTGAAATGCTTTCAAATGGAAAAAACCCAAACAATCCAACACCTGTAAATGGAGCTCCAATCACCATAAGTGGTAGCAGAGGATCATGAAGAATGACAAGTGGAGTACTTTTCTGGTATATTTGGAGAATTCTTGAACATAAATAATGTTTTTCAGCCTCCTTTAACCCCCACAGAACTGTCAAGCCTGGCTGAGGATGTTGCACACTTTGCTATTCCTTCCCTAACATGCTGGCTAAAAAGAAAACACCTTGAGGCTTCTCTGCTCTAGATGTTGCCTGGGTCCTGACCAGAGCAGCAGCAGAGCTGTGTCTGCTGGCCAGTGGCACTAAAAGGCATTTAGCTGGATACTGGTTTCTCATCTGCTCAGGAAACTATTACCATAATGAGACTACAGCTGGATTCCTTGGGATGATGGAAATAACTAACCAGACAGGCAGCAATCAGTGAGCTCCAGTGAACCCTGAAGCTGGGAACTGTGCAATGGACCTACCAGAACATGCATTAAGGTCTGTGACCTGATCTAACCCAGGGAAGCTGACAGCAAAATGCACACCAGCCTAAAAACAGATGAGATGAAGTGAGCTTCAAGACTGACTGCTAGGCAGTAACACTTGCAGAGGCGTTCCCCATGGAATCATACAGAATCCAAGCAGGGTGGGGACTGGAAAGGAACTCTAGGGATCACCCAGTCCAACCCCACTGCTAAAGCAGGGGCACCCACAGCTGCTTGCCCATGATTGCATTGTCCAGGAGGGTTTGGAATCTCTCCAGATTCCACAGTCTCTCTGAGCAGCACCCTCACAACAAAGAAGTTTTTTCCTCATGTTCAATTTGTACCCACTGCCCCTTGTCCTATCACTGGGCACTGCTGGCTAGAGTCTGGCTGCATCCTCTTGTCCCCCCACTCTCTATCTCTTGCTGAGCATTGCTCAGATCCCCGCTGGGGCTGCTCTTCTTCCCCAGGGCTCTCAGCCTTTCCTCCTCACAGAGCTGCTCCAGGCCCCTCAGTATCTTTGTAGCCTTTGCTGAACTCTCTCCATTAGTTCCCAGCCTCTCTTGATCTGGGGAGCCCAGACATGGCCCCAATACTTGAGATGTGGTCTGATTAGGGCAGAACCTCCCTTGACTTGTGTTAACAGCACAGCACTGTAGCTTGTCATTCTAAATCCCTGTAAAAAGCAAATGCTTATGTGAGAGAGCTGCACTCAGAGAGAAAAGGGAGAAAGACAGAGGGAGTGCCTTAGCAAAACATCTCCTGGAATTCACTGCTCTGTGTAACCCTCTGTAGATGGCAGTGCTGGTAAACCAGCTCTGAATTCATAACCTTGCAGTGCTGGAGCTTCTTTGCATAGGTAAGACAGCAAGAGCTGAGCTGGCAGAGGCAGACTCCACCAGTAAGATAACACAGGGTGCGTTCAGAAACAGCAATCAGCTTAACATTCCTGTTGCACAGACCTCCCAGGACATGTCTGCTCAATAAACTGCAGCTAGCTTAGAGCCCAGGTCTCACTTCACCTCTTACAGATGATGACAAATCTAATTTTGAGTCACCTGGAATACACCTAATATTAACACTTGTACTTGCAAAATGGCTCACACACTGCTGTGGCATGGCAGCAGGTAGCTGCTGCTGTATTCTCACTGCCTGGGATCAGATTCAAGGCACAGCTTTGGAGGTAAAAAGTCTCTATACAACTCTGATCTTTGGAATTTTCAGCCCCAGTTTGTGGCTGGAGATAGGTACTCTCTCAGCTACTGAGTGGGCTTTGCCAGATGGAATGGGATCCCACATAGATTTGATTCATAGCCACACAGCTGGCACAGCAGCCTAACCCTGGCCAGTTTTGGCTGAAAAAAACCCCAACCATACAATCATAGAATCAACCAGGTTGGAAGAGACCTCCAAGATCATCCAGTCCAATCTGTCACCCAATCCTATCCAATAAACTAGACCATGGCTCTAAGTGCCCCATCCAGTCTTTTCTTGAACACCTCTCCAGTTTCTTTTCTGAACCATTCCCAAATCCCCACACCAGTTCCATTGCTGTGCTGGGATTAAAACCCATGTGACAAACTAGAAAAGTCTGATTAATGCTCCATTTCCACCAGGAGCCTGAAGTGGATGCTTAAAAACCCTTTCTACAGGGTATCTTTATGTCTTAGCAAACCTTGGAGGGCCATTTAACCTCCTACAAACAAATCATGTATTTGAGATGGGGAGCAAAGACTCTTTCTCACTTTCTATCTTCTGCCAAAGAGAAGTCCTCATGCACTTCACAGACTGGCTCCTTGCTCACTAGGTTGGCTCATTCTTCCTTTGGGTTAGGTTAATATTGAGCTGACACCCACTTACCAATGGGAGCAGTGATTCTGCTCCACCAAGCCAGCACTGATGGAACTCAAAACAGCATAGCACATGCCTTTTTGGTATCCAAATACTGCCTACCAAGCCCTTTGAAAGAATAATCCATTCAGAACATGCAGAATGTGTGCCTGAAATGAATGGATCTATAATATGCAGTGATGAGGATTGATTTTTACCCAGAGGCAGGAGACAATTCACCAGGCTTTGTATCACCTTCTGGAGTGTCTCCATCCAATTCATACCAAACTGCCGGGCAGAATGAAAATGAAAATGAAAACTTCTGGTGTTTCAAAGGAACACTTTCACTACCAGAAGGCCATTTTCTTTTCTTTACAAATTCTTTGGTAAAATGGTCAAACTCATATTTCAAATAAAAAATGAGCTGAGGATTTTGAGCTTTAGCAAGAAGTAGGATGCAGGCTCTCCCAAAAGAATCTCACATAACAAGTCAAAGGACAAGAGGACATGGCCCTAAGCTGCCCCAAATGAGGTTTAGGTTGGAAGAAACTTCTTCACTGAAAGAGTTCTCAACCACTGGAACAGGCTTCTCGGGGAGGTGGTTGAATCCCCATCCCTAGAGGTGTTCCAAAGAGGCAGAGATGTGGTGCTGAGGGACATGGTTTAGCACCAGACTCAGCAGAGTTCCATCTCAGACCATTCTATGATTCATTCTAACACCAGAGTTCTCAGAGACCCAAATCTCCCAGACCACTGAAGAACCCAATTTTCAGAGCCCCTTTGTGTCACACAGCTGGTGGGAGGCAAATGTCTTCCTAAAAGCCATGAGGCTCCCCAATATGGAGGTGTGATGAACCTCAAGCTTAGCTTCACTCCATCCTGAATGGGACTGGGGGCTTGTGCAGCCAAAAACCCAGGGCTTTGCTGCTGCTGTGGTTGAGAGGGAGATACAGCATGAATCAGGCTTTGGAGTGATCCCCAAAGGCACTCTCAGTTCTTCGTCCTTGTGAGCAGTGTGGTGGCTTCTGGAGGTGGCAGTGGGAGTCAGCTGTGGTGGCATTTAATGGTTCTGGCTTAAGGTTTCAGTGCCAGCTATGTGGTCTGGGACATCTGACTGATGTCACTCCCTTGACATCTCTGAAGGCCTTGAGCAACCTGGTCTAGGGGGTGGTGCCCCTGCCCATGTCAGGGAGAGTTGGAACTAGATGATCTCAGAGGTCACTTCTATCAATCTAGGAATGGTTGGATTTGATCTTAAAGGCCTTTTCCAACTGAAACAACTGAATGACAGTTCCTTCACATTGACAAAATCTGATTATTTTGAGAAACCATTAAATCAAGAGCATTCACAGAGGGCAACCCTGTGATAAAATCAATAGGTTTACTCAGCCTGACTTCAGAGTTTTAATCAGGAAGCAAGTTCTCTCTCAACTTGTAAACAAGTGGAAACTCAGTCCAGCAGTCTTGCATACAAACAAGGAACCAGCTCTAAAGTACAATCACTTGTCTTGCAGAGTCTGCTGATGCTTTGGACAAAGTCTGGGAAGCCATCTAAGTACTATTAGTGACTGTAAAGGCCAGGACTTAAGACTAGCCTGACCCGACTTTCACACAAAGAGGCAACACTAAAGCTCAAAGGCTGCAGCAAGTGACTGAATGCCCTGCTCCTGTATGATACACCTGGGATAAACTCAACAATTTTCACACAGAAAAAACAAATCAGCTTTTTTCCATCCAAGATGATGTCTGCTAAGCTATATGTTGTGGTAGGCCTAAGCAGGCCAAAATAGGCTTATACATGTCCTGGCTTGCCCAGATATGGTTTTCTGCTCTCCCTCCTTCTGTTTTGGGGAGAAGCAACTGTGGGAAAGACGACAAAAGAACATGGAGCCACTGAGTCTGAGGACTGTGGCTTGCCCAGACTTGTTTTGAACCCTGCAGTAAACAAGGTACACATGGTTGCCTTGTGCAAGGCTGTGCTCTGCCCAAATTTGGGTAAAGCAAGCCTATGGCTTCACCTAATATGGCCAAGCTTGGCTAACTGCCATTCTGATTGGTTATTCTGTGTCCAAAGGCTCATTAGTCTCAGGCTGTATGGATAAAAGGAGATGATCAGGTAACACAGTGTGCTCTGCCATTGTATCTGCTCTCTGCCATTGCATCTTGAACTACCTGGAAACCACCTTCCAAGAGCTTACCAGGAACAGGCTCTAAAAGCCTCCAAGCCTGTGCCCTGCACAGCCAGAGTGACACCGTGCTGAGACTGCACACTGCAAGACATCCTGCCTGCACCTGAAAGCCTCCTGCCAAGACAGGAAGCCCTGGAGATAACACAGATCATCCAGAGAGTCAGGACCAGGTCAGAGATTGTCTCTCTCCTTTCTCCAGCACCCAGCAGCCTGGGAAACTCCAAAGCCTCTAACGGCTTTGAGACCACTGACAGCAACCCCTCCATGTGCTTTGGGTACTGTCCCATAATATTTTGTGAGTAAATACTTCAAGCCTCTTGTAATCACTAATTGCCTTCTGCCATAAGCAGAGAGGAGCTTCCTGGGTCCTTCCAGTGGCTAAGCAGGATAATTAACCCCAAGCAGTATCAGTGACTGCTAAACCTTCTCTTCCAGGATAATGTTTGCATTTGCTGGTTACCTCTCACAGTGTTCCAGTTTGGCCTGTTCCCTGTAGGTATAAACTTCCAAATTGTGCCTTTTGAACCTTGTAAATAAGTTTCCTGGTGAGATTCAATGTTAATAAACAATTTTCATAGTTATTAACAATCTCTGCCTGGATATCAAAATTAATATAGATTATTAATGTTGCATCATTTTGTAACACCATATTGAACAAGTTAACTTCTCACTCACAGCAAGCTGTCACCATCCCTGGAGCTGTTCAAGAAATCTGTGGAGATGGCACTTGGGGACACGGTTTAATGGACATGGTGGTGTTAAGCTCATGGTTGCACTCCATCAACATAGAGGTCTTTTCCAACCAAAACAATTCCACGGTTCTGTGGCAGACACGTAACACATTATTTGCTGTTTGAATCATAGAATCATAGAATGGTTTAGGTTGGAAGGGACCTCAAAGATCATCTAGTTCCAACTCCCTGCCATAGCCAGGGACACCTCCCACTAGAACAGGTCAAGGCCTCATCCAAACTGGTTCTGAACTCCTCCCTGGGCAACCTATGCCAGCATCTCACCACCTTCACTGTAAAGAACTTCTTACTAACATCCAGCTTAAATCTCCCTTCTGCTAGTTTAAGCCCATTCCTCCTCATCCTGTCCTTACAAAACCTTGTCAATAGTCCCTCCCTAGCCCTTCTGTGGGCCCCCTTCAGATACTGGAAGGTGACTACTATGAAGACATAAGCTAGAAGACAGATATCTCCATGGAATAGAAGTGTGCAAGGCCTGGAGGTAGTTAACACCACGTCCCTTGTGCATGTGGAAATCATGTCTGGCCTTGAGGCAGATGAGCAGGAGAATATCTAAACAGAGAAGTTAACTTCAGTCAAGTGAACTTTCCAAACTGGATCAGCTGCAGGGTTGTGATTACCATTGTTACTCCTGACTGACAACAAACCAGTGGTTCAATGATACACAATTCTTAGTCCAATGCTGACAAATGCTTGCAGGACCAGATTGCTAATGCTTGTTTGGTTTGGTTTTTTTTTTTTTGTTGTTGTTTGTTTGTTTTTCAGTTGTTTTGGGTTTTGTTTTTTTCAGATGGCATTAGCAGAAAATCCCATTACAGACCTGTCAGTCACAGGAAGAGGCATTCTGCTGAAGTGGTGTAAAAACACAAACCCATTCACCAAAAGCTACAGAAAACCATAAAACCGCTGGATGGTAGGGACAGAAAAGGATCTCTGGAGATCATTGAGTCCAACCCTCCTGCCAAGGCAGCATCACCCAGGGTAGTTTGCAAAGGAATGCATCTAGGTAAGTTTTGAAAGTCCTTAAACAAGGAGACTCCACAATCTATCTGGACAGCCTGCTTCAGGGCTCCAGCACCCTCACAATAAGGAAGCTTTTCCTCATGTTGAGGTGGAAGTTCCTGAGTTCCAGTTTGTATCCACTGCCCCTTGTCCTATCACAGGACACCACTGAGAGAGCCTGGCCCCTGCTTCTTGACACCCACCCTGCAGATAGAAACATTAACAAGGTCCCCTCTCAGGCTGTTGTTCTCCAAATTAACCAGAAACTAAAATGAAAGTGTCTTCTGTCTGCAGAGAAGCCCTTTGCCCCATCCATGCTTTTGCTAATGAAAACACATTTAAGAGGTGGGATATTTATTATGGAAGCAATTTTAAAAAAGGACTTGTCAGTTTGCTGGAAGTTATTTGTGAAATGAAGCCACAACAGGAGATAAAATTACAAATGAGACTTCAAGTTTGCGAGTGAGGATTCAGATTGGAAGAAGCTAGATTTAGTTTAAACATGAAGAAGAAATTCTTCCCAATAAGGGTGATGAGGCACTGGAACAGTTTGCCCAGAGAAGTTGTGGAGGCTCCAAGCCTGGGAATATTCAGATTGGGTGAGGTCTTGAGCAACCTGTGTGAGATGTCCCTGCCCATGGCAGCGGGTTTGGAACTAGGTGATCTTTGAGGCCTCTTCCACCCCGAAGCATTCTATGATTCCATGAGAGGCACAGCATGAGTGGTGTCAGAAAGCATATTAAGGCCCCACAAGCCAAAGAACCAAGTGTAGGAAGTCCAAGGGGAAAAGCAGGAACCAAACAGAATGCCAGTGGGTTCAAATGATTAAAACCCCAAACAGAAGGATCCAAGGACAGGAGTAATTGCTTAATACTAATTATTGGTGCTTTGCTAGGATCTTCCCATGGAAATACTGCTCTGGCACAACACAAAGCTAAATTTCATTGTCCTGTGAGACAAAGGAGCCTTTACAGTGACCTCTAAAACAGTGAGGAAGACAAAACCTTTGTAAGCTTACACTTGGGTGAAGATAGATTTGCATTAGAGGTTCTACCACAGATTTCCTCCTCTTCCTCCCTCAAATCCTGGTTGATGGAGAGAAACAGCAATAACCTCACTTTAGGCAAGAGTAATAGAAATAACAACCCTTCTGGCAATATAAAACAAGCTCTCTGGTTAAAACTTCACCCAGGTATCAAACCTGCTGCTGTAGACACTCTCCCTTCAGATTGCCCAAGTGCCACTCACCAGTCTCATCAGAACTTTGTCATTTCTAAGGAGTGCTCCCAGATTGTTTTCTGCCTGGCAGCATCAAAATACAGTGGAAATTCCTTCACTGAATTTGAAATCAGCTGCCCCAGGCCTGGCCAGGGGACACTTCTGCCAGTATTACCACAAGCTGGTTAGCTTGCCTTGAAGCATGTTCTGAGATAGCAAAGCAAATACCATGGAAAAAAAACAGAGTCAGCACCCAGTCTTCACACCTTCTGCTCATCTCAGACCATCCTCACTGGAATCACAGAATGTTAGGGGTTAGAAGGGACCTCTGGAGATCATCAAGTCCAAGCCACCTGCCAAAGCAGCATCTTCCAGGGCAGGCCACAAAGGAACACATTCAGGTGGGTTTTGAAAGTCTCCAGAGAATAAGACTCCACAAGATCCAGCCCTTTCTGTGTCAGCTCAGAGATACTCCAGAGTACTAAGTCCCTTCTCTTTTAATTCACTTCCTCAGAAATCTCTGGTCTTTCAGAACAGATATTTTCAGTCTCTCTCTGCTTAGTTTCACTATCTCCCAGTCCAGTCTTGCCTAATTTTAAATGAGAGGGAAGAGAAGAGCCAAGCTGTCCAGGACATCCTTGGACAAAATGTATGGCTCTGCACATTTTTTCTTTGCTTCTGTCAGCTGCCTACCTGTCAGTGCTGAGTAAATAAACACTAGAGAGCCATCTATAACCAAAAGATGGCCGATCACCACTTGGAGTCCCAGGTCCTTGTTTAGAGAGACAAGTCCAATTCCACCTGGATGTGCTGACTAACATTAAGTTGTCTGCTGCTTCAGTTACAAACTTAATTATCCACCCTTGGAAGTTCTGCCTTAATGAAATGCAGAAAATCACAGCAGTTCTGCTGGAACCATCCTCTGGTGACTGAAAGGCCTTAAATTACTTTCTCTTCCACAGTCTTCAGACTGTGATCTCTCCTTCCCTTTCCGTTGAGTGTTGTAGCTGTGTCCAAATCCTACAGCTATCTCACAACCAGTGACAAAACTGCATGTATGACATCTCAGACTTTATTGAGAAGGACATAATTAAGTTTTTGCCCTCTTCTGGCAACAGAAAAATGCTATGAAATAACAATGTCAAACTGTGAAACAGCAATGTCACTGCACACATCATAAGACCTTTCTGCTTTGCAACAGAAGCTGATCTCCATTCCAAGGACCACTGAATGTGTTTCTGTTTAATGCAGGACAGCAAGGACCAAAGCATCACAAAGATTTTGTTTGACTCACATTCTTTATGCGATTTGATGCTTTTAATTTGCTTCACTTAATCACTGGGTCACAGAATCAGAAAATGGGTTGGCTTGGAAGGGACCTTAAAGGACATCCAGTTCCAACCCCCCTGCCATGGGCAGGGACATCTCCTGTCCCTGTGCTGGTTTGAGGCTAATTGGAATATTTTAACGGAGAAAATCATATTACAGGCTGAGAAAGGAAAACAATGGTGGTCTACTTCATTCATAGGCTTGCTGAGATGGATAAGACTAAGAACATAAACATAGACAAGACACAGATACTCTCTCTAGCTGCGGGTTTTGGTCTGCTGGCCTCTCCGCTAATCTAACTAACCACTCTGCTTCTAACTCCCCTGGCCGATCCTCCAAACTCATCTTGTGCATGAGCCAAACCCTGGGGTAAGGCAGAGGGGTGGGGAGAAGGTGGAAGGGTGGTTGGGAGCCCCTCCTGGGGTCTCTGATTTCTGGGAGGGGAATTGTGTTTCTGTATTACTTGTATATTCTGTAACTATTCCTGTCTATTGTGTGTATCTCTGCTTGTATATTGTGCTGAGCTGTAAATAGAGCTTCAGTCCTTAACTTCCAGCTGGCTGAGTCTAGTCTGGGGGATTTTACAAAGTGTGTGTGGGGGGGTGGGGAACTCCCAAACCATAACATCCTGCTAGACCAGGCTGCTCAAGACCCTGTTCAACTTGGCTTTGAACGTTGCCAGGCTTGGAGCTTCCACAGCTTCTCTGGGCAACCTTTTTCGGTACCTCACCACCCTCACGGGGAAGAATTTCTTCTTCATGGCTAATCTAAATCCAGCTTCTCCCAGTCTGAAGTCATCACATCTTGCCCTGTCACTCCATGCCTTTGTAAAGAGACCATCTCCAGCTGTCCTGGAGGCCTCCTTCAAATGTTCTGAAATCTTTCTGCAGTCTCCTATACTCCAGGCTGAAGAAATCAAATTCTCTCAGCCTGTCCTCATAATGGAGGGCGGCCAGCCCTCACATCATTTTTAGGACCTCCTCTGTACCTGCTACAAGAGATTCATGTTTCTGCTGTGCTGAGGACTTACTAAAGCTGGCCCCCGTATTGCAGGTAGGGTCTCAGCAAAGCACAGCAGAAGGGCAGAATGCCCTCCCTCCCCATGCTGCTGGGGATGCATCTAAGTCTGGATTGGGAGCATAAAGTGTTGGCTCATGTTGAGCTTTGCATCACCCAGCATGTTCCTTCTCCACAGGACTGATCTCTGTCCATTTTCCACCCTGCCTGGATTTGTACCTTTAAAAGTGGTTATGTCAGCACTTTTGTTGTCACAAATGCTCACCATTATATTGGAGACAGCTCTCCAAGTTTCAGCAAACTTGCTGCAGTATGTGTGCCTCGTTCCCCTGAGCCAGATGAAGGCAACAACAAGCAGGTGGAGGAAGTAGCCGCCAGGGTAAGGAGAATGAGGGACTCCTTTTGCTGTCTATGCTGGAACTCTGCTGCACAACTCTTTTGGGACACCTGACAGAAAGGTTTTCTTTCGTCAGTTCCCAGCAGCTGTGCCTGCATGCGTGCGGAGCTGGAATGACAAACTGCAAGAAGGGAGCTTGAGTGGCATTTCACTTGGGAAACGGAACATGTGGCACCTGCATCGTGATGGCTCTTGGCTATGACAGCAAGCTTTGAGAACTCCAGGATGTCACCCACAGGGCTGTCTTACCAGAATCATTCTAATTACTGGCACACACAAGCACCAAAGCCTTCAGAAACAAGCAGAGAAATCTGAGTGCTTTGCCCAAGATCATGATGGGTCTTGGGCAGCTGTAAAGAAACTTGCTGCAGATGAATGTGGTTGCAATGTCTTTATCTGTTAGGGAGTTGGTTGGGTTGATTTTGGTTTTGTAACAATGTGTCCTGGTCTGAGCTAGATCAGAGCTAATTCTGCTGAGTGCTGTGACTTCTCAGCTCAGGCTCTGCTCACTGAGGCACTTTCTGAAGCGCAGGGCAGGTTGCACAGCCAGGAGCTGCTCCTAGCAGGGAGAAGCTGATGGGGAGAGTTCCTGCCAAGGGCTGGGCTGCACAAAGGCTCTGCCTTAGACTTGCTCCTCTGCACACCAAGGGCACTGCCACGGATTATGCTCCATTTCTGTAATGGAAAGGGGTAAATTAATTACTGCGAGATGATATTTTAAAAATATTAATATAGTTTATTAATACTAAATATTCAGAACTCACGGCACCCTGATGATAATATAAATAATAATAATAACAGGTTCTTGCATCATTATGGAAACTATATACAGGTTATAATAGGATCTAGAAGTAACTATTAAATATATACATTAATTAAACTCGATTAAACTGGCAGAGAAGGTTTTGCGGTCAGTGCACCACTTGCTCACTAGATGGATGCAAGGAGCAACTTTCTGCTTATGGCAGAAGGCAATTAATGATTCCAAGAGGCTTTTGGTATTTACTCACAAAAATATTATCTGACAGTACCAAAAGCTCATGGCAGGGTTGCTGTCAGCAGCCGTTAGAGGCTTTGGAGTTTCCCCAGGCTGGGGAAAGGAGGCAGACAATCTCTGACCTGTTCCTGGCTTTCTGGACGATCTGTGTCGTCTCCAGGGCCTCCATCTGGGCAGAGGCTTTCAGGTGCAGGCAGATGTCTTGCGGTGTGCAGTCTGGGCACGGTGTCATGCTGGCTGTGCAGGCTGAATGCGTGGAGGTATCAGAGCCTCAGCTCAGGGTCAATGAGGCAGCAGGCATGGATGCAATAGCAGACACACCTTGTCATGGCAAAGTGCACCCTGTGCTCCCTGCTCATCTCCTTTTTATGCATACACCCCGAGACTAATGGGCCTTTGGACACAGGACAGCCAATCAAATGGCAGTTAGCCAAGATTTGACCATATTTGGTGAAGCCATAGGCTTGCTTTACCCTTTTTTGGGCAGAACACAGCCTTGCACAAGGCAATCCTGTGTACCTTGTTTACTGTGGTTGCTGGGCAGGCCACAGACCCCAGACTTAGTGGCTCCAGGTTCTTTGTCCTTTTTCCCACAGTTCCTTTCCCCAAAACATAAGGAGGGAGAGCAGAAAAACATGCCTGGGCAAGCCAGGACATGTACAAGTCTAATTTGGCCTGCTTAGGCCTACCACGACAACTTTGGAGTGCAGGAAGGCAGAGTTGGCAGCTGTGGGAGGAGGACACAGGACAGGTGACCTTCAACTGCCCATCAAGGGATTACATCCATGGATGGCATCTATGAGGTGCTGAAGCAGGTCCAGAGAAGAGCTGCAAAGGTGGTGAAGGCTCTGGAGAAGAGGTCTGGCGAGAAGCAGTGAGGGAACTGGAGATAGTCATTTTGGAGAAGAGGAGGCTGAGGGGAGACCTCATTGCTCTCTACAACTCCCTGAAAGCGGGTTACAGTGAGGTGGGAGTTAGGCTCTTCTCCCTAGTATCAGGTGACAGAACACGAGGAGATGGCCTGGAATTGTGGCAAGGGAGGGTTTGTTTGGAGATTAGGAACAATTTCTTTGCTGCAAGAGTGGTCAGGGGTTGGCACAGGCTGCCCAGGGAGGTGGTGGAGTCCTCATCCCTGGAGGTGTTCAAGAGACCTGTGGCCATGGCACTGTGGGACATGGTATAATGGCCGGGCTGGTGTTGGATTGTCAGTGGGACTCAATGATCTTAAAGGGCTATTCCAAGTGAAAAAGTTCTGTAATTCTATGATTCTGTGTCAGGAACCTTTGTGTAAGAGGAAATGAAGCTTTCAGTTCTCTAACAAAATTTATGGCTTTCATACTTTTCACAGTATCCCTTTAAATGCTACTTGAAATGCACTAAATTTTAGGCCTGAAGACTGGATTTTTTTAATGCTCATCAAAACCTATTATCCAGCTGAGAAATGAAACTATGTGATGTTATTCCCTCATAAGGGACACTGGAAAAGGGGAAAATCTCTTTAATATTCAAAAATAAAGATAATTAGCAGCTCTCTGACCAAACCCTTAGGTGTATACCTTTATCCTCACACACAGCTCCCTCAATACACACTCAGAGATGCAGACACACAATTAAGCAGCATCAGAAAAAAACATCAGCATGTAACACAATGTGCCTATTCTGTCTGTGATGCACATTCTAGAAGGTTTGCCTCTGCTCCACCTGGCACTGCTGGCACACATGGAGCTGTAGGTATACTTGTAGCAATGCTGTTTTCCTCAGGGGCTTCCAAATGTCTCAGAAAAAGGTGTTTGACAGGTTGTGTGTGCAAAAAAATAATAGGAGGGAGCATATGTTCTCATGTAAATAATTCATGTGGTGGTTTGATGTTGCTTGGGATTTTTTTATGCTTCTGTTCTTCAGCTAATTTAGGGTTGTTTGGAGAATGCCCCCCCCCCCAATTTTCAAATGCCTTGGAAACCATCTTGGGTATTACAGTATCTGGAATCATGCCAAAGGATCACAAACTGAAGTTTGTCTGCTTGATGATTCAATAAACTTGGGGTGTAGCTGGTAGAGAATCAAAGATTTACACATAACGATCTTTTGGCATCTTGACTTGCTGAGGGCTATCAGCTAATGGGCTGTGATGTTGAATCCCACAGTGGATAAAGCTAGAAGCAGCTAATTACCACAGGAGATCACACTGAGAGCTCATAGTCACTAACGCTTCATGGCAAGAGCTCAAAGGATCCTTCACATTGCTTCTTGCACTTGCTGCTCAGCACATCAGTCCATCAGTCCCTAACAAGGACTAAAAGCCAAAGAAAGAGCCAAGTGCTCCACAGAAAAAGGTGCTAAGCCACTGTGTGGATTTTGTTTTGAATGTTCCACGCATGGTGACTCTGACTGCAGAACAGCTGCAGCTTACTAAAGACTCAATCTTATCCTAAAACCTCTTTCAATACCTCAGAGAAGTTACCAGAGAAACAAAATAAGAATGAATCTTCTCATCACCAATGCTTTAATAATCTTACTGATGGTTGTTGCTAGGTACAATAACGATTTCTTGTAATGGAAAGACTTAAGGGAAGCTACCAAATAGCTTAGGGTGGTGAGAGCCTAGCCTGGGTTGCCTAGAGAGGTAGTAGATGCCCCATCCCTGGAAACATTTCAAGTCAGGTTTTTTAGGTCTCTTAGCAACCTGCTCTAGTTGCAGATGTCCCTGCTGACTGTTGAGAGGTTGGACTAGATGGCCTTTAAAGGTCTCTTCCAGCCCAAACCAGTCTGTGATTCTGTGATTCCATGAAATAAAACAATTTCCAAGGCTACTGCCTACTTGGGAATGTGAATACTGAGGGATGACACCAAGAGCACAGCTCTGACACTTGCGGTGGCCCTCAGGACTGTTTGGACTACATTACATAAGAGTCAGGATGCAAGTGGAAACCTATTGTGGGGTAGTATCATACAATCATAGAACTGTTGAGGCTGGAAGAAACCTTGGAGATCATGAAGTCCAATTCCTCACCTAGAGCTTACAATCCCACCACTACTGCTAAGCTGCTACCACTAAATCACATCCCTCAGTATCACATCCATGCATCTTTTAAACACCTCCAGGGACGCTGACTCCACCACCTCCCTGGGCAGCCTGTTCCAGTGCCTGAGAACCCTTTCTGGGAAGAAGTTTTTCCCTAATATTGTAGTGGAAAAGGTAATTAATTACTGTGAGATGATATTTTTAAAATATTAATATAGTTTATTAATACTAAATATTCAGAACTCACGGAACCCCGGTCACCAATTTAATAATAATAATAGGTTCTTTGCATCATTTATGGAAACTATATACAGGTTATTATAGGATCTAGGAATAACTAATAAATATATACACAGTAATTGAACTCGATTGAACTGGCAGAGAAGGCTTCGCGGTCAGTGCATCGCTTGTGGTCAATACTCCACTTGCTCACTAGATGGACAAAAGGAGCTCTTTTCTGCTTATGGCAGAAGGCAATTAATGATTCCAAGAGGCTTTTGGTATTTACTCACAAAAAATATTATCCGACAGTACCCAAGGCTCGTGGTGGGGTTGCTGTCAGTATCCATTAGAGGCTTTGGAGTTTCCCCAGGCGTCTGGGTGCTGGAGAAAGGAGGCAGACATCTCTGACCTGGTCCTGGCTCTCTGAATGATCTGTGTCATCTCCAGGGCTTCCGTCTGGGCAGGAGGCTTCCAGGTGCAGGTAGATGTCTTGCGGTGTGCAGTCTCAGCACGGATAGAGCAGACATAATAGTGGAGCACAGGTATAATAGCAGACACACCTTGTAATGGCAAAGCGTGCGCCCTGTGTTCCCTGCTCATCTCCTTTTATCCATACATCCCGAGACTAATGGGCTTTTGGACACAGGATAGCCAGTCAGAATAGCAGTTATCCAAGATCTGACCATATTTGGTGAAGCCATAGGCTTGCTTTACCCTTTTTTGGGCAGAACACAGCCTTGCACAAGGCAATCCTGTGTACCTTGTTTACCACAGAGTCTGGGCAGGCCACAGACCCCAGACTTAGTGGCTCCAGGTTCTTTTTCTTCTTTCCCGCAGTTGCTTTCCTCAAAACAGAAGGAGAGAGAGCAGAAAAACATGCCTGGGCAAGCCAGGACATGCACAAACCCACCTTGGCCTACTTAGGCCTACCACGACAAATATCCAATCTGAACCCCTCCTGGTGCAGCTTAAGGCCTCTTGTCCTGTCACTTGTTGCTTGTGAGAAGAGATCAACCCCTACCTCACTTCGACCTCCTTTCACGTATTTGTAAAGGGAGATAAAGCCTCTTTCTGAAGGGTAAACAACTGCATTTAAGCTGTTCCTCATGAAAGTTGTGTTCAAGGCCCATCACCAGCTGATCTGCTCTTCTCTGGACATGATCCAGCACTTCAATGTCCTTCCCGGAGAGAGTGGCTCAAAACACAATCTAGTATTGGAGGTGTGGCTGTAGTGGAAACAAGTCCCTGATTCTATGATTTGCATATAACTCAATTTCTTTTTCATTCCCTGAGAAAAGACACAAGAGCAATGCAAATCTAAGAATAAAAATGCAAAGCACTGGAATCAGAAGAGACATCCATTGTAGAGTGAAGTGAAATGATAAACCATTGTGTATTTTAATTGGAAAAACCAGGAGCAAAACTGGCTGCAGCTAGCAGCAGCAAACAAATTGGTAGAGTCCCCAGAGCTCAAAGGGGCATGTAAGAAAGAGCCTTCTCATCTCCAAGAAGAAAAAAAAATCAGGCCATGCAATTGAATTAAGAAATTAATGAGAAAACAAATAAATCTGCAGGAAAC
This sequence comes from Ramphastos sulfuratus, assembly GCA_013399055.1. Lineage (NCBI taxonomy): Eukaryota > Metazoa > Chordata > Aves > Piciformes > Ramphastidae > Ramphastos > Ramphastos sulfuratus. The sequence goes on from WBNM01012184.1 coordinate 18,049, forward strand.
CAAGAGAGCTCCAAGAGAAGGAAATGCTTAATTGAACAAAGGATGCCTCTGCACCTCAGCTTCCTGAAGTGGGCTCAGTGTTCAGCTTACTGGGAATTAGCAGCCTCAGCAGTGGCTCCAGAATCTGTGCAGGCCCTGCAAATTGGGAAGCAGAGCTGAACTTGGCAGAGTGGAAAGACAAGTCTGCAACACAGAGAGGGAAGAGGAATGTGGCAGAAACGCCTCAGTATAAACATTAATAGTGCAGCGTCGGCTTGGAGTTCTCCTGCCTGCCCTGCAAGAATTTCACTGCTAAACTTGAGTCTGAAGGGTAGCTGCTGAGCAAGTCTTCAAGGAGAGAGGAGCTGGGCAAATTTTGCATCCACTGGAAAAACAAACAAGATCCATCCTGCTTGGACAGCATGATCAGCATGGGGCGAATGACACCAGGGTGCTGTCATTTTGCTGCGACAGAAGCAGCACAAGAGTACAGTTCACTGCACCTCACCACAGCAAGGTTAAGCACTGATCCCTTCACGACACAGAATCTAACTCTTGCATGAACAAGTTCCCCATGAATCAGCAATGTGCCCTCACAGCCAGAAAGACCAATAGTGTCCTGGGGTGCATGAAGAAGAGTTTGGTCAGCAGATCACAAGAGGTTCTTCTACCCCTCTACTCTGCTCTAAGAAGGTCACATTTGGAGGAGTGGATCCAGTTCTGGGTTCCTCAGTTCAGAAGTGACAGGGAACTACTGGGGAGAGTCTAGAGGAGGTAACCAAGGTGCTGAGAGGCCTAGAGTACCTCTGTGAGAAGAAAAGGCTGAGAGCCCTGAGGTTGTTGAGCCTGGACAAGAGGGGATCTGATCAATGCTCAGCAAGAGCTAAAGGATGGGGGGCAAGAGGATGGAGCCAGACTCTTGTCAGTGGTGCCCAGGGACAGGACAAGGGGCAATGGGCACAAAGTGGTACCCAGGAGGTTCTATCTGAACAAGAGGAGAAAATTCTCTCTTGTAAGAGTGCTGGAGCAGGCTGCTCAGAGAGGTTGTGGAGCCTCCCTCTCTGAAGAGATTCCTAATCTCTCTGGCTATTGTGATCCTTGGCAATCTGCTGTGGGTGCCCTGCTTTAGCAGGGAGGTTGGATTGGATGATCTGCAGAGGTCCCTTCCAATCTCTCCCAATCATTGATTCTATGATCCTGTGTGATAATTTGTATACTTTGGGTTTACCCATTTGATTAATGAGGAAAGTAACACTTATTAGCTTAATCCATGGGGCCACTGAGATTAAAGGATAGAGCTGAGATACTTTATTTTGCCATTTAAGTTGGTGTCCAAGGAGAAACCATTCCAAGTAATTAATCCTCTACCCCCCCCAAACTCTGGTGAAAATGGACCCACCTTGTCTCATTGTCTCTGCTTCAGCCCTCACAGCCGTCTCAAGGTGGTTATGACTGCTCTGACAGATACTATAGGACCCAGTTCCATGCTCTCCTGGGGCCCCAAACAAGAGTGGTAAAAGTCATGTTAGAACAGGCAGACAGACACTGAGACACTGAGTAGCTGTCCCTACTCTAACCAAAGGAGAGTGAAAAGGCAATGAACTAACAACTACCAAAGAGTTTTCTCCCTCTGATCTTCACCAGCTTTAGGACACAGTAATTGTTGCCTTCAGATTTCCCCACAGGCTGTCTTAGCATCCCAATTAACCTGTCTCAACTTTTAATGTTAATGTCATATGACAGAATGTAAACCCCAGTCAGGCAGTTTTCAGCTTGCTCCAAAAACCTTAGGGGTGGGTACTAAAAGTCAAGATGTCTTGTCCCTGGCTAACTCCTTTTCCTTCCTTAGCAAGATGATTGAAATTAAAGTTCCATTACACCATCAGCAGCACTCTTCCAGGGCTCAAAATATCTTTCCAGGGTGAAGAAGACTTGCTGAGCCCATCCACTCAGACCTATTTGCGTTTCAAATGGTTGAACCTGCTCTCTTCTGGCTCCTCTTGGACTGAGTCTCATCCACTCCGTTCAGCTCCTGCCCCTAATCTTTTTATGTCCACAGGTTTTAATGATATGCCAAAAACGCTCCTGGCAGGATATGGAACTGTGCCTCCTTTTGGAGCATTCAATAAACTTTTGATCTCTAAAGAAGCTCCAAGATAAATGGAGAAAGAGGAAAGAGCAAGGATGAAATGTAGGCTGTCTACAAGATAAATACACAATAAAGCCGCTTATCTCTGATATCCACTGGGCATCTTATCAACTCGATTAGGAGATGGCTTCTATCCTTGCTAATCTTTTGCTCTGACACAACAGGATTGCTCAAAGCTAAATATTGAAAGAAATCTGCTGGCTTCTCTCCTTGACATTTCTGGTCAAGGACTTCCTCTTGAGATAGGTGTTCCAGCACTCCATATCCATTCACATATGCTCTGAAGAAAGGACAGAGGAGAAGAGTTGTTTGCACTCCCTGTTATAACATTAAATTTTACTGTGCATATTAGGATTCATTCAAGATGCCAATGACCAGGATCAGAGTCTGAGCAAAAGGGAAGTCACAAGCTGTTGCACTGGCAGATGGTCTTTAGTGAGAACAAAGAGAACACCAGCAGAAAATAGTCTGAAATTGCGTCAGGGGAAGTTCAGGTTGGATTTTAGGAATAATTACCATTGGATCAAAGCAGCCCAGGGAGGTGGTGGAGTCACCATCCCTGGAGGTGTTCAAGAAACCTGTGGACACAGCACTGTGGGACATAGTTTAATGGCCATGGTGGTGTTGGGTTGACTGTTGGATTCAATGACTTTAGAGGTCCTTTCAAATCAAAACAATTCTATGATTCCGTCAAGGTATCAATCCTATCGGCATGGTCAGTTTGCCACACTGATGTTAAATCACTGATGCTAAAGCCTAACAACATAGTGACAGAAGCTGTTCTGTCAAGGCAATTCCTTCTAATGGAAGAAAGATGCTATGTGCATGGCCTGAAGTGGGTGAAAGCAGAGTGGCACTTGATAAGGACAACCTGACATAAGGCCAGAAAATCCAAAATTACTCTACTAACCTCTTGCTGGTTTCTTGTAGAGCCAGCAGAAACAGTTCTGTGCCCACACAAGTTTCTCATGGATGCAAATAGGAGGTAGGTTACCAGGAAAAGAAATGCTTAAGTGCCTAGAATGGCTGCACATTTTGTCAACTTCATAGAATCACAGAATCAGAGAATAGTTTGGATTGGAAGAGACACAAAAGATCATCTAGCTCCAACCTCCCTGCAAAGGGCAGGGACACCAGGTCCCACTAGACCAGCTCAATGCCCTGTCCAACCTGACCTTGAACACCTCTAGGGAAGGGGTATCCACAACCTCCCTGGGCAACCTGTTCCAGTGCCTCACCACCCTCACTAGAAATTTCTTCTTCCTAATCTCCAGTCTCAATCTACCTCTTTCCATCTTGAAGACAAAACTTAATCTGTTCAGAGAAGCTAAGCTTATACATATGGACCTAAGAGGAAGACTTGCCAGCTATTTCTCACCCAGCTGATGCTGCGACCATAGCTGCCCTCAGGCTTGCTTCTCAAATAGTTATACTCACTGGCACGGAACAGCACTGGAATTAGAGCTGTGAAAGGGTGCTAAAAGCACCTATTTGCACATCCTGATTTCCCTATATTCCCAAGTTTTGGCCTGTTCTGAAGTCAAATGGGGGTAAAACTTCCAGTGGAAGAAAAGTTCTCCTGTGTTTTAACTTCTTAAAGCAAGAGGCTGGAGATGGCTGTGAGTGAGAGGTGTTTACAAACCCAATCTTCTCACAATGATGCTGTGTTCAACCCATCCACACTTCCAAGCCTTTATTTTTTTCGGTCCCATTTGCACAGATATGAAGGAATTTAGAAAATCATTTACCCTGTGATGTGGTCTTGGCATCTTGTCGTCATTGACAGTTCAAAAATAATGTGGAAGAAAAAAGAGGGAAAGATCTTCTCATGAAGTAAATGAATAATCCAACCCAGATTCTAAGTGGAGAAAAATGGGGAGATTAACATCCTCCCACCTTTCTGAGGTGTTCACAGGCTTTATAGATCAAGAATGTGCTTTAGAAATGTCAAAAAGAATGTGGGATACTGTAATCTGGGTAAAGCCACCCTCTTAGTGATACAGATCTGCAGCCTAACTCTTCCAGTTTTTAATCTGACAGCTTCTGAGATGTCTGTCTCTGAAGCCAAAACCTGTCCACATGACAGCAATATGCTCTGCTGGCCAAGAAGGCCAAGGCCATCCTGGGGTGGATTAGAAGGGTTGTGGTTAGTAGGTCAAGAGAGGTTCTCTTGCCCCTCTACTCTGTCCTGCTGAGGCCACATCTGAAAGACTGTGTCCAGTTCTGGGCCCCTCAATTCAAGAAGGACCTCAGGGAATTGCTTGAGAGAGTCCAGTACAGAGTTACAAAGATGCTGAAGGCAGCAGAAGATCTTCCTTAGGAGCAGAGCCTGAGGGAGCTGGGGTTGTGCTGCTGGGAGAGGAGGAGCCTGAGGGGTGACCTTAGTCATGGTGATGAAGATGTGCAGGGTAATGTGCTGGTTCGAGGCTAATTGGAATATTTTACTGAGACAAATTAAAATCCTTAGCTGTGAGAAGAAAGAAAAAAACAACAGTAACCTTTATCACTCATTCTTCTGCTAAGAAACACAATTAGTCAAAATATAAATAAGACACTCACTTCTCACACACTTCTCAGTTCTTAGTTCTGCTCCTTCTCTCTGGTAGTCTGTGTGGTGGCATCTGCCTTAGCTCTAATCTGACCTAACCCTTTTTTCCCCCTAACCTTCTCATCGTTTTTTGACATCTCACCTCAGATCTCTCCAGATTTATCATGTGAGATATATGGGGATTGATCTCGTTATTTCTGAAGGGAGGAAAAGAGGGGGAAAGGGGGATGAGGTTTGGGTCGGGAGCCTCCTGGCAATCTGATTTTTTTGGGAGGGATCTTGTGTCTCTGTATTACTTTTAACTTGTATGTAACTGTAAATATTTGTGTTATATTGTAAATACATGGTTGTAACCTGTGCCAGGCTGTAAGTATAGCTCACTTAATGTCCAGCTGACTGAATCTGGTCTGGTGAATTTGTGTGTGGGGGTGGATAATTCCCAAACCATCACAGGTGAGTGTCCAGAGGCTGGAGCCAGGCTCTGCTGGGTGATGCCCAATGCCTGCACAAGGGGCAGTGGTGGAAGCTGAGGCATAGGAAGTTCCATGGAAACATGAGGAGGAGTTTTTTTCCCTGTGAGTGTGATCAAATCCTGGAACAGGCTGCCCAGGGGGGTTGTGGAGTCTCCCTCTCTGGAGATACTCAAGACCTGCCTGGATGTGTTCCTCTGTGATCTGCTCTAGGTGATCATGCCCCTTGGCCATACAGACTAAGTTTTAGAATGATAGGCTTAAGTTATTTTCCCAAATATGTCATATCCATCACAATTATTTGACACTAGGTTTACCTTTGAAGTAAACTTACTTATTAATAGGTATGCAGGATTTACTGACAGGCTAATTAAACACAGCAACCCTGACTAAGAGCTTCCATGGAAAGCCCGTTAAATTCGTAACACCGTCTTATGATATTTACCTCTGCAACAGCAGTGAGTAATTAAAATGATGAAGATGAAACTGGCCATTCCTAAGCAGCTCATCACCTTAGCAACCTCCCTATGAAAACCATTTTTAATCAGGATTATTTTTAACAACCCAATAGCTGGAAAGCAGCCCCAAAGCACTGTTCCTAACACTGTTTATTCTAGAGGGCAGCAGAGAAAGCTTTAAGTAGGATGCCCAACTCTGCTTTTTACAGAATTTTAATATGATTTGTACTAAATTTGTACTAAAATTTGCCAGAAGATCAACAGAGCTGTTGAAGGGTCTGGAGAACAGGTCTGGTGAGGAACACCTGAGGGAACTGGGGGTGTTCAGCCTGTAGTCTCATCTCACCAACATCCCTCCATTTATTGCTGTCTTCAATCCAGCCTATCTCTATTTCTCCCACACACTAATCTCCTGCAACATATATTCATGTTGTGTTATTTCCATATTATGAGTGGAGATGAATTTAGAGTTGACTTTACTGATGCTTCAGCAAAATGAGGATGTTTTTGCACCATGAAGGATCTAGAGAACAAGTCCTGTGAGGTGCAGCTGAGGGAAGTGGGATTGTTTTAGTCTGGAGGAGAGAAAGCTCAGGCAGATCTCATTGCTCTCTACAACTCCCTGAAAGCGAGTTGCAGTGAGGTGGGGTTGGGCTCTCCTCCCTAGTATCAGGTGATAGAAGGAGAGGAAATGGCCTAACACTGTGTCAGGGGAGGTTTAGGTTGGAGATTAGGAACAATTTCTTTGCCGCAAGAGTGGTCAGGGATTGGCACAGGCTGCCCAGGGAGGTGGTGGAGTCCCCATCCCTGGAGGTGTTCAAGAAACCTATGGCCATGACACTGTGGGATATGATGAAGTGGCCACAGTGGTGTTGGGTTGGAGGTTGGACTCAATGATCTTAAAAGTCTTTTCCAACCAAAACAATTCCATGACTCTATGATTCCGTAAAATACCGCGAACACCTCAAAATTCCACCCCAGTGGCCTTTTAGAGCAACGCTGAACATCCGAAATTACCAAGTCAAGCAGCAATCATTGTCACACAGAGGCCACACAGCAAACCAGTGTCAGAAATGAGAAAAGAATTCAAAGATCACCCATCTCAGCCCAGTGATAGTTTATATAACCATGTAAATATTGCATGCTACTGAGGGAAATGAAGGGCACAAATACCTCCCTTATCAAAAGGGAGAAGTGGCTGCACAAGAAATATCAATATGAAATAAACCAAGCTCCCCGAAGACATTAATGGGTGCCATTTACTTTAATTAGTGGGTGGCTATCTGCTGTTCTAAGACAGAAGAGACAAAACAGAATGCACCTGCATGAGTCCCCAGGCAAATGCAGAGCAGAGCAACTCCCTTATTAAAAAGGACAGACAGTTCAACAGAAAGGCGGCAAAAAGAGTAATAAATGAATCCTCAACAAAGTGTTCAAGCAAACTGCAAGGTGGACTCTGTACAAATAGAATACTTTGAGAACACAGACCCCTTTACTGCATCAGAGGAGTCACAGATAGGAAGTTGCTAATGGTGAGCAGAAGATGTCCCTGGCACTATATAGTTTTTAATGGTTTTTATTTTTTTAAAATAGCAAAGAACTCTCTGAAAGGAAAAAGTCCTTTACGTGTTAAGAACTTCAGGAAATTGTTCAGAGAATGTAACTTAATACTTTTAAAAGGCTTAGTTTTCTTTATTCTTGTCCTGCTTTGAGCTAGGTCAGAGCTCAGTGCTGTGACTTCTCAGCTCAGGCTCTGCTCACTCAGGCACTTTCTGAAGCTCAGGGCAGTTTGCACAGTCAGGAGCTGCTCCTAGCAGGGAGAAGCTGATGGGGAGAGTTCCTGCCAAGGGCTGGGCTGCACAAAGGCTCTGCCTTAGTCTTGCTCCTCTGCACACCAAGGGCACTGCCACAGCTTGTGCCCCACCTTGGGCTGAATCCAATTTCAGAATCCAGTTCCTGAATCTGCTGCTGAGTTCAGTCTTTGACTTCCTTAGTGCCTAGCCCCAGCACCAGTGATGCCAACGGTGACATCACTGCCATCAGGGGTTGGGTTCCACATTGGTTTGTGTCTTTGTCTCTATCTCATTGCATTGTTTCCATCCCAGCTGGTTCAGTTTCTTTCCCAGCTCATCAGTCTCTCTCTCTTCTTCTCTTTCTTTTTCTTTTGGGAAGGCAGAGGGGTTCACATAGAACCTCTCTCACTGTCCAGTGGCCAGCCCAGCCCTGACCCTTGACAATTCTCTCTCCCTTTGCTTAGGATTTTGTCACACTTGAAACATCCTGGGAACATCGAAACACTTCTTAGGAAAGCACAGCTACAGGTATGCCCTGAGCAGCTCCAGACAGCAGGCAACAGTCCCAGCTTGCTGACTCCAGCTCAGTATGGTCCCTGCCAATGTAAGGCACACACGAGTGTGAGGAGTCTGGCCTTGCCTTTGCTGTTTGCAAAGGCACGAGGATCACAAGGAGCACTTACTTCTTTCTGAACTGCACACTGCCAAAGCAGCTACATTACACATTCTGGTTTCAGTCTTTGCTCTTCCCTGTCTTGGAGTCAAGGAAGAGCTACAGAGCTTTGATGTACATCTCTGTAGGGAGTGCTCATGTTCTTTTCCCTTTCTTACTTGTTGGATGTCATTTAAATCATAAATGTTCACCAGAACACAAATTACTTCTCATTATCCACAGCAGATTCTGTTTGCGCTTGGAGTAAAACAATGAAATCAGGCCTGTTCACTCCCTACAGCGTGTAGTCAGCTTCCAATGTCATCTGTTTGATGTTGGCTCCTGAACCTCATACAGGAATTGCAAAGGGGAGAGATAAGCAGAGAGGCTGAGGTGAGCAGCCGTTGGAGCCACCGGGGAAGCTCTTCACTGAGTTACATGATTTATTTAGAGTACACACAGCTACCCCTGTCAGTAGGATCAGAGAGCTCTGAGACAGCTCCTGGGAAGGCTGTCAGGAAAAACCAAATACAAAACACTGAAAAAAAATTCCTTTCAGGTTGACTTATGATTTTTTTCTTGTCTTAAGCAAGACTGAAACACTGAGGAGATCTAATGGAGGAGAAAACAAATAGATGCAACTGCAGTTTTGTTTTAGGACAAGGAAGAAGTTCCTACTTGGCTCCAGAGGAAATAAGAAGCTGAAAATTTGACTTTTAGGACAAGAGAGAAGTTCCTACCTAGTTCCGGAGGAAATAAGAGAATGGAATAATGACATAGCAGCAAAAGGCCCCCAAAAGTGTCATCACAGCAGGGAGGGGGGGATTTGTGTGACTCAGTTGGCTTAATCTGACTTTAATTAATTCCATAATGAGCATATAATTTCACCCTCCTGCAGGACAGAACATATTAATTATGAGTAGAAGAACAAAACAACAATAAAATTAAGGCAGAATTAGAACTGTAATTTTCTTTCCTTCAAGTGCTAAATGAGGAAGGGAAAAGAAGACAGCATCTCACAGCATTCTAGCCAGTGCCTGACATAATTAGCTAAGCATACAGCACATTAATTTTTCTAATCTAAATGGTTTCTGTTTGCTTTGGGATTTTTTTTTTTTTTTTTTTTTAGCCACAGATTTTATTATCTCCCCAAAATCTCACATCTCAGCCTTTGCTGGAAATGTCAGTCTTGCTTCATGGCAAACACAGTAATTAGATGGAAAGTGTCTTTCTCCATAGAGAGAAATGGTTGAGGAGGTATCACAGGATGGAAATACCTCACAGGTGTTAACTAGTTTAAAAGGCAGAGAATAGACTTGGCTATTTGGATATTCACATCAACCTTCTGGATTTGGAGAAAAGAACCTTAACACACCTTCCTCGTGTTTAATTTCTTAAGGTCAGATTTAATTTCTTAAGGTCAGCACCCATCAAAACCAGGTGCTTCCTCCAGAGACCTGGGGTGACCAGTAACATCAGTCTCGGGTCCAGATGTCCCAGCACACTTTCTCCTTCACCCACCCATTGTCTGCAGTCAGCAACAGAGGGTTTTCATGTAATCACAGATTCATTAAGGTTGGAAATGACCTTGAAGATCATTAAATCCACCCCTTTACTCAGCACTGCCAGGTCACCACTAAACCATGTCCCTCAGCACCACATCTACATAGCTTTGAAACCCTTTCAGGGAAGGGGACTTCACCACTGGCCTGGGCAGCTCTTCCAGGGCTTGACAACCCTTCTGGGGAAGACTCTTCACCAGCTTTGCTGCCCTTCTCTGGATCTGCTCCAGCACCTCAATGTCCTTTTTGGAGTGATGGATCAAAAACTGAACCTGGTATTTGAGATGTGGCCTCATGAGTGCTAAGCACAGGGGCACAACCCTGCCCTAATCCTGCTGGCCACACCATTGTTGATCCAGGCCAGAATGCTGGTGACCTTCTTGACTACTTGAGCACACTGATGGTTCACCTTCAGCCAGCTGTCAACCAGCATTCCCAGGTTCTTTTCCACTGGCAGTTTCCAGTCACTCTGCTCCAAGCCTGACGGGTTCATGGGCTTGTTGTGACCCAGCACTTGGCTTTGTTAACCCTCACGCAACAGATCTCTGCCCAGCCAGCCTCTCCTGAACCCTCTGCAGAACCTTCCTACCCTCCAGCAGATCAACACATCCACCCACTTTAGTGTCATCTACAAACATTGCAGCTGACTCAACAGCACTTTGCCTCTTCTGCATCTGGAGAGTAAAGAAGACAAAGAAGGAAAAAACCAGAGAGAATGTAGGAAAGCTAAAGCAGCCCAAGTCTGCAGCCAAGAGGTGAGACAAGCAGATCGATTCACCTGCAAGCCTGGGCCAGCTAGCTTGCCAAGATTTGATTCCATTTGCAGGGCTGTGGAAAGCGAGGAGGAGAGAGCCCTGCATGGTGTTTTGGGCCATTCACCACACAGCAGCAGACCCTCCTGTCACCTAGTGTGGGATATATTGAATCCAAGTGACACAGCTGACAAAAAGAGTTATGCAGCTCCAGGAGCTTGTGTACATTATTGCTTACATTTAGCTCTTGGGAAAGAGAAAAAAGGATCTCGAGGGGCTGTAAATCTTCACTGACACAGCTTGTGACATTGTCTCCTTCCATTAGGGAAAATGAAGGTGACATGTGGCACCTGCCTATCCTGAGTGGGGCCAGCATGAGCTCCTTCTGATGCTCAGCTGTCTCACACCTCTCAGAGCAGCCAGCCAGGATTCAAGAAAGGACTGGAAAAAGGTTGTCTCAGAAGGTCTATGTTAAACTGATCTACCCCCAGCAGGGACATAGGGAAGGCATACAGCTACCACTGTGATGGGTATTGTGGCCAGATGAGGCAAGCTACTAGTGACACAAATGTTGCTGGTTTTAAAGCCTGCTAAGTCAGGACTCAAAGGCTGCACTGAGATGCTTTGGACTTTTCTGCTTCCCCTTGGAATTCCTGCAGTCTGCTCCATTGCTCCCAGAAGACTGCAACACCCATGCAGACTAAAAACTCCCAACAAGAATTAAGTAAAAAAGCACATTTCACCATTAATAAGTTTCTGCAATATCTGTCACTAGCCAGTGACTCTTATGACACAAAAGATACTTTAGCATCTATATCCACATCTGAACAACCATCATCGTTCTGTTTGTGGTTTAGGTTTCCTGGTGTTGTGACGGTTTGGGAGTTCCCCGTCCCCCCACACTTTGTAAAATGACCCAGACTAGAACTCAGATGGCTGGAAGTTAAGGAATGAAACTATATTTACAGCTTAGCACAATATACAACCAGTTATATACACAATATACAGGAATATTTACAGAAATATTCAAGTTAAAAGTAATACAGAAACACAACACCCCTCCCAGAAATCAGTGTCCCCAGGAGGGGCTCCCAACCACCCTTCCACCTTCTCCCCACCCCTAGACCTTACCCCAGGGTTTGACTTACGCACAAGGTGCATTTGGAGGATCGGCCAGGGGGGTTAGAAGAAAAAGTGGTTAGTGAAATTACTCAGCAGAGAGAAGAAAGTCAGAAGCTGCTAACAGCCTGAGAGACAACTGACCTGAGTGGCTTATCTATGTTTTGAGTGCTTATTCTTATACATCTCAGCAAGCCTATGAGTGAAGTAGACATCACCATTGTTTCCTTTTCACAGCTTATAATATAATTTTCTCTATTAAAATATTTCAATTAACCTCAAACCAGCACAGGTGTGCAGTGAGTTATTAGCAAAAATTCTTTCCTGTGAGAGTGGTCAGGCACTGGAACAAGCTGCCCAGGGAGGTGGTGGAGTCCCCATCCCTGAAGGTGTTCAAGAAACCTGTGGCCATGGCACTTTGGGACATGGTTTAATGGCCATGGTAGTCTTGGGTTGATGGATGATCTCAGAGGCGTCTTTAAGAGAGCCTATGATTTTATCATTATCATCCCTGTTTTCAAACATGATTGCACACCAGGAAGATCAGATACCTGCATATGTTTACCAAGAACTTCTGAGTCAGAGCAAGTCCTGGCTCACCTGAAGACTGTGCTACACATAGCGAGGACTTTTAGAGATACAAATCGGGGATGACAAAACAGGTTTCCACGGCACACACTCTGTCCTAGTGAGACCACAACTAGAGTATTGTGTTTGCTTCTGGGCACCCCAGATCAAGAGGGACAGGAAAATACTAAAGAGTGTCCAACAGAGGCTATGAGGATGATGAAGGGATTGGAATATCTGTCTGATGAGGAAAGGCTGAGAGCCCTGGGGCTGTTCAGCCTGGAAAGGAGAAGGCTAGGGTAGGTGTCAAGAAGCAGGGGCCAGGCTCTCTCAATGATGTCCTGTGATAGGACAAGGGGCAGTGGATACAAACTGGAACTCAGGAACTTCCACCTCAACATGAGGAAAAGCTTCCTTATTGTGAGAGTGCTGGAGCCCTGAAGCAGGCTGTCCAGATAGATTGTGGAGTCTCCTTGTTTAAGGACTTTCAAAACTTACCTGGACACATTCCTGTGTGACCTGCCCTAGGTAACTGTGCTCCAGCAGAGGTGTCAGACTCCATGATCTCCAAAGGTCTCTCCCAACCCTTAACATTCTGTGATCTCCAACTAGATCAGGTTCCATTAAATTTGACCTTGAATGTCTCCAGGGATTGTGCACATCTCTCACCACAGCTTCAAGCACTCATCTTCAGGAAGACCCTCGGCATGGAGCACAAATAGCTCAACATGCTTCCTGCTTCACCTAAGATTTGGGATATCTCAGCACACATTCCAGGCACGCTTTTATCAGGTCCACCCTGGGTTCTGCACTGCACAGCTCCTCCATGTATATTTTATGTCTATATAGATACACAATGCTTAATAATTCAAAGAGCAGGATGCACTTTCAACAGGAGAGGCCTGATGTTCTCATTTCAGCTCCTCTGGTAAAATTATTTCTCATCACAGGATTTGCGGCAATGATGGTCATTTAAATATTTAATCACAGGAAGACATCAGGGTGTATGTTCCTTCAAAAAAAATTAGATCAGTTAAGAATGAAGACAGTAATGCCAAAATGATTGAAATGAGGCTTGGGTTAGTGTGATGGTTTGGGA
>WBNM01012185.1:0-38508 GCA_013399055.1 Ramphastos sulfuratus
ACTCCCAAACCATCACAAAGTGTGCTTTTACTAGTCTCTAGACAGTTGTGTAATTTCTGTATCAATCTTTCTTTTTTCAAATTCTTGCCTCCCTTCCTTTGTCCTCATCTCTTCTCATGTTCACTTTTCTGTGCCCTTCTTTGGTTCCTCAGTTCCTCCATCATCCTCAGTGCCCCTCAGGAACTTTGCCCCTCATGTGCACTCCTTCAGTGTGATCTGAGAGCTTCCTAACCCCCTCCTGCCCATTACAGGGATCTGCTACAGCTTTGCTACTGCTTCTTCATGATGGCAACTAGCTCCTGTCCAAGAGGGTGCTTTACAGCTGGATTACAGAAGACTCTGTTTTTAAGTGTGTCAGTGATTTCTTCTACTGAATAATAAATGCATTGCACATCTGTACATTTTAAAGCTGATCCAATATCAAGTGACCCTCTCATCATCTTTGGATTCTGGTTCTACAGAGTTTTTCAGAGTTTGAGGATATTGAACTGGACAACTCAGAAAGATCTGGTGACAGACTGGTTTGGCTGAAAGCCCTGGAGCAACTTGAAGGAAGGATGGATGAAAAGCACCCTTGTAGTTACTGGATTTACACTGTTGTATAACAGAGTGCTTTTCGCTTTTATGTTTTGACAGAGTTATTTAAGTTTTCACCTCTGAAGGAAGCAATCTGAGGCGATGAAATGCTTATGCATTTCATTACAGATTTCCCAGTATTTCCCTCTCCTTGCTGAAGCAATGCCTTTTATCCTTAAAGGTTCTCTATTACTCCTTTTTCTTAAATTAATTTTTACTACAGAGAAAGCCCAAATCTTTGATACTGTATTTCACATTTCCGCATGCACTAGTATTATTTGTAGTTTAAAACTGTTGAGTTTGGTGTTTCTTTCTGTGAGGACACGGGTTAGATTACTGCACATTAGTCAGAAACAAATAATGACCTGAGCTCTGCAACAGGAGTTTTCTTTAGCTTTACACTTACTCCTTCTCTTTTACAGTAACACAGAAACATCAAGAGACTCGTGGCTTTTTACACATTGGAATTTAGTAGATTTCTTGCACAGTGTATAGATCACCTTTATGACAACAGGGTCATCTTGCTGTAGATATGAAAATTTAATTGTCTAGTTATAAAGCAGATAAAGACTTTGTGCAGCCCTCCTGAGACAACTCTTATAAAAAGTCAGTTGTAAAATTGTCATGAGAGAGGAACAGGAGGGCTTCTGCAAGTGCTTGGATAGCAATCCTGAAATCTAGAAGTGCTGTGTTACAGTGCAGGCACAGGTACAGAAGAAAGTTTTGGTTAGGAGATGGACCACAAGTGAAAATGTTCTTTGACAACATTTCGGTTGTAGTGCCTGGCTTAAGCAGGGCCTTTAATTGTACTCATGGTTGAACATTAGCCAAAAGGAGATTTTTCAAAAGAAGCATTTATTTGAAGAATGGGGCTTCTCTGCAGGTGAAGGTCTGCTCATATTCTACATGGGCAAGTGTTTGCATAGCATTTTTAAAAATCTCCTGTGGTTAGTATACCCAGTGGATGTGAAATTCTGAAATGCCAGGCTCCTGCCCTTTCCACCTGTGCCCGACCACCAGCTTACACGGGACCCAGGGCAGTCCTACCGCTGCAACCCGGACGCAGAAACCAAGTGGAGAGAGAATCGCACCTGATCGGAAAGGGAGCTGGAGTGCAGGACACCCGATAAGGAGGTGAGATGGGACGTTCGTTCTTCTTTCCACCTTTCACTGCCGATTTCATTATGATCGATTGGGGACGCGCCGAAGCGTCAGGGAGCGCTGTCAATGCACTGAGCTCCTGTGCTTCGCCGCGTGCAGCAGGGGGCGCCGCGCCGCCAGGGATGGCGGGGCCGGGTGGCAGCGAGGGTGCGGGTCCTACTCCCGGTCCCCGGGTAGCCACTGCTCCCACGAGGGGCAGCTTGTGCCCCTGAACCCCTTCCCGGACTCCCACCAACGCATCTTCCGCTCCCCTCGAGTCGCCAGGACCCGACCTGGCTTCAGGGGCTACCCCACGCCCCCGCCTGCGTGTCCTCGGCTTCCCCGAGGGGGGATCCCCTCCTCTTGCCTCTGGCAGCGTGCGGCCGCACGGCCCGTCCAGCAGCCTCCGTAAGGAGGAGGAGGGAGCCGCGGCGGAGGAAGGCGGGCGGCGAGACCTGCTGGGTCGAGTTACAGGGAGCCATGGAGAGGCGGTGGGGCCGGCGGGACCCGCCCGCGGGGCGGNATGGACGAGTCGTCGCTGCTGGACCTGCTGGAATGCTCCGTGTGCCTGGAGCGGCTGGACACCACGGCCAAGGTGCTGCCGTGCCAGCACACCTTCTGCCGGCGCTGCCTGGAGAGCATCGTCAGCTCCCGCCACGAGCTGCGCTGCCCCGAGTGCCGCATCCTAGTGGGCTGCGGCGTGGACGAGCTGCCCGCCAACATCCTCCTCGTCCGCCTCTTGGACGGCATCCGACAGCGGCCCCGCGCCGCCGGGGGCGCCAGCGGCAGCCCCAGCGCCGCAGCCCCTGCGTACCCCCAGCCCGCCGCCGCCCCCAGCGCCGTCGCCGCCGCCGCTGCCTCGGCCGCTGCCAGCCTGCGGGAACTGGCGGCCGCCAGCCGCAGCGCTCTGCTGGGAAAGGTGGGTGCCGAACCGGGGGCGAACGAGGGGCGCCAGCGAGGCTGGGGGAGCGCAGCCGGGCGTGTGCGCGTCCCCGCGGGTCGTCGGGCGGTCCCAGTTTGCCGGTGGGACGTCCCGTCCCGCAGGGCAGCGGAGGCTGTTCTCCCGGCGGGGTACGCAGGCACTGGCCCTAGGGCCGGCCGGTATGGTTGACTCTCATAATGTAAAGGAGGGAAGCTACGCCGAGGATGTTCTTACATACTCTGGGCGACCCCGGGAGACCGGAGGGGCCGCGCCACGCCGGGACCCCCGACAGGGTTTCGTATCGGCTGTCTGGCAGCCTCAACACTGAAGGGTCCCGAGGTGGCACCGAGTGCAGCAGAGCTGGGCTTGGCTCTCGGTGTTACGAACCCCAAAGTGCCCGGAACGCGCTTTTATTCGGCGTGCCGGCCGTTGCCAGGTGCCTGTCAGGTTCAGGCAGGATTTGGCTCCGTTGCCCTTCTACCTGATAGGATAAGTCGCAAGAAATACTCGACGGGTCTGGTAGTTGGCACTTTCGGCTTTCCCCCGAGTTTTCCCCTCCCTTCCCGGGGCACAGCAATGTGCCATTGCTGCCACGCAGAGTCCTCGTGACAGCCACATCTGAGTGGGGTTTGAAGCTAAGTTTCCCCTCCCAAGGGAGGGGAACGTCATGTCATTTTTATGTATAAGGTGTGTGGTTTATTGAAAGGGAGTACTGCAACATATGCATTTATTTATTTTAACACTGCAGTCGAGTCCCTGATCTTGCTCCCTTTAAAATCAATGGCAAAGGTTTCATTGACTTAGAGGGGACAAGATCAATTCCTCCCAGTGTTGTGTATATTGTATAATTCGATATGAGAAAATTTACAGTAGGACCTCTTTAGGAGACTTTAGAATGGAGATGCTCTGAAGCCTGTGAACTTCATCTTTCTTCTAATGCTATATACACAGTAGATTTATTTAATCGTTTTTAATCTTTCCTGAAATGTGTTCAGTGTATAGGCTTTTCATTTGCAAAGGTCAATGCAGAGATGCTTTGTGAAGTTGTATTCCCATCCTAAATATTTTGATTAATTACAATTATTTTTTTTTTCCCGATGGGAATACAAACAAAATAACAACCCTACAAAAAGACCAACAGGAAATGATGGCAAACACATTGTTCCATAAAATTCAGTTTTGGAGTCTGAAGTGTAATATGCTTGGCAGTATTTCTAGAAGGGTAGATCCTTTGTTACCAAGATGTAGATCTCAGTGATCTTCAGGTATTTAATAGTGATTTATCAAAATTAAGAAAAAAGGCAATGGGATTCTACCCTCTTTTTCTTAATTTATTTTTCAACAGAATTTAGAGTTGTGAATTTGTCATATCAAAAAAATCCTATCTTCTTGAGTGTCAATACAAAAAAGGGAAGTTTGCATTCATCAGGTAGTTTAAAATACAGTATGCTTACGATATGGTTTGATGTCCAGAAAGCAGTATCTTACAGGAGATGGGGTCTGAATGGAAGGCTTATTGCACTTGCAGGATTTGTGTTGCAGAGGCAGGCTTTTGCACCCTGGCCAGGCTTTTGTGACCATACAGCAAGAAGACAATCTCTGGTTTCTGTATCTTTGAATTGCAGTCAAGCTAGGGTATTACAGTGGTTGTGCATGTAAGGAGATGCTTGACAGGAAAAGTTACTTGCGAATAATTTTATATCTTCATGCAATTTTTTTATCGGTTTAATTTTAATTATTTTTTAAACATAATTAGGCAGATTTTAATGTTGTTACTTCCCTAGCCACTATTGCAGATATCATATAGTAAATAAAAACACATCACCATGTTCTGTTATTTTCTGGCATTGAACAGGACTTCAGGGAGCATCTTCAGTTCTGTTGTCTGTTTCTGTGTAGGTTGTTACCCATCCGAATTTGATAGAAAGCAAAGTTACACATGACCTTAAAATCACCTTTTAGCTTTCTCCAGGTTTTGCTGGGACAGAATCACAGGCCAGCCATGGGCTGCAGGCCATTAGCAGGTCTGAGTGAGCCAGGGCAGCTGACTTGAGTTGGCTCACAGGTGTATCCCATACCAGGAGGAAGTTTGCGGAGGGGAAGGGGGGGGCTCTTGTTTAGTTTTCTTGCTTTGGTTTCTCCTCACATGTCTCCTGCTCTTGAGGACTGCCTTCCTGGGAATTGCGACTACTGCGGTTTTATTTGGCTGAATATAACTTTAATATTTGCATTGGTATTAGTTAGGTTATTTCACAGAATCACAGCATTAACCANGGGCTAATGAGTGATTCTAGGGCAGTGGGTCTGCTGGGAGAGAGTGGTTCTGTGAAACTGTTTGCTTGGCCTTTTGACTGACTGCAACAATTTTATCCTGGAAATCAATGCAATATGCTTGATCCTTACAAGGTTCATTACAGTGAAAGAAAGTCTGAACTAATCTGCTTTTAAAAAAAGCAGCAGGGGAGAATAATCCTTCTTGGAGCTGCTGATGCA
Organism: Ramphastos sulfuratus; assembly: GCA_013399055.1. Classification (NCBI taxonomy): domain Eukaryota; kingdom Metazoa; phylum Chordata; class Aves; order Piciformes; family Ramphastidae; genus Ramphastos; species Ramphastos sulfuratus. Next base: position 5,132 of record WBNM01012185.1, read on the forward strand.
GCTGATTGCTGAGCTATCCTGGAGACAAGAGAACAGGACCTCTGTCTGTACTAAACAATAAATGGTACAAACCAAGCTAGAACTAAGCTTTTTGAGACTGATAGTGAAAAGCAGAATTGCATCTCTTTTTGTATTAACATTGGTCCCTGACAGCATTGTTCTCTTGGAGAAAGCTGAAGCAATTCCTTAAGATGTTGTTTTGGTTTGGTTTTTTTTGTTTTTTTTTTTTTTTAAATTGCAGAAATTTCTGTAGCTTTGCTTCCCAGGGCATAAATGCAAATGATACTTATATTAATTAGTACCTTTTGTTGTAGGTAATGTGCTTTATAAAATGGGACATACCATTATGGGCTTTTTTTGGTCAGACAGGAAAATGCTAATTATGAAATGTAATGGCAGAGAGCCAAGGTCACTTCTGTCAGACTTCAGACTTGCTTATATCCTCGGACGGATATGTTAGAGTCACACCAGGGATCTGTTTCTCTGAGAGTTTTAATTAACCTGAGAAGACAGAGCAGGGCCAGCTTCCATGTTGTTGTTATGCCTGTGTTTCGCTTCTACACCTTACACTTTGAGGAGTTTTTCTTTACATAGATGATATTTTCTGCAATCAACAAATTAACTTTGGCAAAATTCTGTGAGTCTTGTATTTCTTTATCTGTTGTTCTTTCTTTTCCCACAGTTTATTGCAGACTTGGTCTATCCAGAGTGCTGAAACCCAGTGTGAAAGGGGCTGGGCTAGGATAAACTGGCACTGGGGCTACTCCTAAAGTTGTACAAGACCATTTTTCAGGAATTCTTTCAAAGTACTGTAGGCATTTTAATATATGTGGTATACATCTTCTGCATGAGAGATCTGAAAGTGGAGTGTTCACATTCTAATATATGCCTGAAATGCTTGGGCTTCTGTTGATACATACAGTAGTATGTGCCTCCTAGTACCTCTGTTTCACACTGTAAAACCCCATCTGTTTCTAAAAAGGTGTTGCATGTTTTGGGTTGTTTATATTAAAGATGCTATGTAGAGCATGGTATTAGACATTATAAAAGGGTCCAACTACTGAAAGAGCACACTGGAAGAATAAGAGAGAAGAAATCCAGAAACTGTTAGAGTGGCCCCCCAAGGGGATAAAGCAGAAGGCTAAGAGTGGTTTATAATGGTAGATGCATTACACACAAGGTTATAATTTATTGGCTCCTCTGTTTCCATTACCACCGTTGAGCTGCTTGGGGAATTCAGGTTCTGTCAAAGTAAATGGCTCCCATAGCTTGTTGAGGCATTATGGTAAATCAGCTGCCTTCACTGAGTGTGAACACTGTGTTGTTTTTTTGTTTTGTTTTTTAACAATTATTGCAATTTATCACTTAGAAATTTTTCAGGAATTCTCAATATCTAATAGCCAGCTAAATGCCTGCAAGTCTTTAGTAATTTCCTCCCAAACCAGGCGTCTCCCACTTCAGGTGCAGGGCTTATTGCTTGCAATACAAACTGAGAACAGCATTTGCCTGGAAAAAAACCAACAACCTAGAAAAGCAAAACATGTCTCCTGTTTTTCCCAAAAGAGAAAACGAGGATGAAGTGATGGATAGGCATGTGGTGCGTTACCAGACGTGTGTATAGGTAATGGTAGAGAGTAAGATGTGTGCTTAAGGAAAATGATGTGTCAGCGTACTTGAGTTAAGTGATGGGTGGGCTACGCTCCACTGTGTTGCATTGGATGCTTCTCTGATGTATCAGGTCTGTGGAGTGATTTCACCATTTTGGGTAGGAGGCTGCCATTTGCTATCCCGGGGAAAGGTTACTACTCTTGGCTTCTCAGTTTTGCAAGGAGATGGAGCAGTGCCAGTTTGCTGTCTAGGTTTTGCAGTTGCTCTGTTTGTAGAAATTCTTCAGAAGAGACATTGAGTCATTCTTTGAGTCCTGCTTTATCCTACACCACCTGTAAGTTTTTGAGGTTTAGGGTGGATTGAGTGTGGAGTAGACCTTTCAGTAATTTTCTATATTTCCTTGTTGGATACATTGTTGATCAGTGGGTGAAGATCCCAGCCTGAGTTATGCAAGAGGAAGCGTATGGAGTCTGGCATTTATATGCATTTAGATCTGTTGTAAGGAACAGTGGGTTCTGTAGGGAACATGCTTTGTCTTGGGCAGAGGAGACTCCTCAGCTTGGCTTTATAATAATCAGAATAGCGCAGAACAGATAGGAGTGCCATTCTTGTCAGCAGTGCACAACATGCATAAGCTCGTGGATTTACCTTACTTTTGTTCTTTCTGATATATTTGCTTCTGATGCTGTATCTGATTCTGATGCTGGCCAGTGCCAGAATTTTGTGAAGCCATCCAAACAGGACCCTTACTCCATATGTCTAAGTCTCTGATCTTGACAATTTTTTTTTTCTTTTTTTGTTTTCTCCCTGGCCAGATGGCTAAAAAATGTTTCAATAGAGGAGATTAGCAATCATAATAAAGGGTATTGCAAAGAATATAGCCAGGAGTATTTAAAATCTCTGCAATTAAAACTGTCCTCATAGAAGTGAGTCAGCGTGGGAGAAGGGTTTGCTAATGGGCTGAGTTGGGAAAATTCATCATTCAGTGACCTCTTTTCAGAAAACTTGCTATTTGTGGGTGTCATCTTTATGTCCATTATGTTTTGCAGAAATGGAATATTTCTTACCTGTCTTTTGACAATACTTGCAGGCTAGGAAAATGTGTGATGAGCCTGATGTGGCCGTAGAATGCCCATGTTAACAGTGGACTTTCCATTCTGCATTGGGGTAGTCAGCAGTGGCTTAGTCATACCTAGATTTGTGGGACTATGAAGTGAACTTTGTGCCACTAGCCCCATAATCCTCCTTATTAGTTTGTGGCAGTGTGGTATGCCTCTGTGGGACTCCTGTTGCTGTTAAATGTGAATGCTAAGTTTAATCCTTGCACGTCATCCCTCTGAATGATTCATGACGAATGCTGGTAACGCTTAGTGCATTACAGTGTTTGGTAGCTTGTTACTCAAAGACATGGATAGACTTGCTCCACTTAGCCCTAAGATCCTGTGAACATTTTAACTCTGGCAGTTTTTGCCCATCTCTAAATCTCTGCTGTTTGCTGTTTGGGCAGATGGCACAGTGATATTTGAGGCTGAGAAGGAGGAGAGAGTGTGGCTCTGTGCAGAATGTAGCCAACTGATCTTGGGTGAGCTGCGTGAACTTTTTGAGCTTCAGGTTTCCCAGCTGAAAACGTAACCCAACAGCACTCACCCACCCACCCTCATGAGCTTTGCAATCTTTGGAGGGAAGCCCTCTGCAAATGCAGAGTTATTACCAGAGTGGGCTGGGATTTGGGGAGACTAAAAAAACATTGATTGTGTACACTGAAGCTATGGCAGTTGTTTTCTGCTATTGCGTTGGGTTTTGCAGAGACGCTGTACTTTGTTTATGGGGAATGTTGGTGCAGGGATGTGGCAATTAGGTCTGTGAATGGACTGTAATTGTACACTGTATTCCTTGTTTCTAATCTTATCAGTTCATGTTCAGGCAGACTCCTAGTGCTGGCCAGATGCCCAACAGGTCAGACTAGCTGAGGGTACTGGCTGTTACTGCTGGGTGCCTGTACTTGCAGGTCAGGGGAGGGCCATGCTCTTTCTAGAGGAAGCTATGTTGATGTGGTCAATAAGCTGCCACATAAAATGTTACATTTTATTGATGCCGTGAAGGATTTTGTGCTCTGGGAAGATCTTTTCTTACAGTCTGGAATTATTTCTGTTTTCCATCTCATAATTTTAGGTTAATGATGCCATTACATTTTTCCACTTAGAGTTCATCTATGTACTTCTTCAGTTTTGCGCTGTTGTATTTAGAGTATACCCTCTAATTTCACTGTTCTATTCAACATTCCATGCTGTCTGCTAAGAAGCACTGGTTAAATTTCAGATAAGAGAGATGACTGCATCTTTCACTTAAGTTACCCACCTGTTATATTTGTAACTATGGGATGCCACTTTCTTTTGAAGTCGTAGATCACCCTTTCTTAGAGGCCTTTCCTTAACCTTCCTTAACCTTCCTAAGGCCAACTGTAAATAATGTTTCACTCTGATTAATGTCTTTAAGCATTGTAACATCATAGCTGTTGACCTGTACTGCACTGGGTTAATTCAGTTTTTGGGGACTTGTTGATTTCTGCAGAATAGAAGTGTTTGGGATGCATGCAGTTTCAGCTTTCCAGCACTCATCACATACTGAATTGAATTTTTGCAAGTGTTTTCACAGTATCACAGTANGTGGTCATGTTAAAATCTGGTATTTTACAACAGATTTTCCCAATCTGGGATAAGCTGTCATGAGAAGAACCCAAGCTCAGTTCTAGTAGGACATGAGAGCCTGGACAAAGATAAACTATGGGATGTGAGAAAGCTGCATGACCTTGGCCTTGCCTTAGCTCCCACAGCAGCTGTGATTCTGCAGCTGGGGAGGAAGCAATGTGCAAATGTAGTGCCAGCTGAAAGCTAGCCCTTTATCTATAGTCTTGAACCAAACCAAACTGCTCCTGATTACAGGAGCCTCTTGCATGGAGCTGGCTGGTACTTTGACTGGAAAGTTATTGTCCTGACCATTATGCAATAGAGAAACCAACAAACAACTCCAGTCCCATCTCGTCCTGTGTCATCCCCCCCAAACCAAACAACCAAAAAAGCCCCCAAAACCTGAAACAAACCAAAACGGGAGAGCGTTCATTCTGCAGATGGGCCTGGGAATAGGTTCCTTCCCATTTACTAGCCCCAGATCTTCTTTCATTCAGATTCCTTTGACAGCTTGAGCCATTCCTTTTCCCAACGGTTCAGGGCAGCAGGGGGGTTGCTGGTGTGCTAGTTTTACTTGCTTGGCTCTGTTACCATCCTTCTCAGCAGTAATGTTAAACTCGTTACCTCCCCTTTGTGGGAAGTTTTGCTTATGTTGCTAGATCATTGCTGAAAAACCTTTCCAGTTGTTTTAATACCTGAAAGAAAACCCCACACAGCGTGCCCAGTTTAATCAAATTGTTTTGCATGTATTTTTTTTGTTCTGTTAGAAAGAACAGGCATTAATTTAATGATACATGTACATGAGCTGCCTGTCAGTTCAGGGGAAGGACAGGAGAGACTATAACTATTGGTATTAAAAAAAATTTTGTTTTCAAAAGTAGAGAGAAAAATGTAAAACATCTGGAACCAAGAGAGCACGTTCTGCCCAGTCTTTTAAGCATAACTTCCATTAGCTTCACAAAACTTGCTGTGCACTGGTCACTGTTAGCTGGGGTCACCTGTGGACTCAAACCATGTGCACCCCCTCATCTCATGTCACCAGTAAGGCCTGGTGCCTAGCACCAGCCTTACTCCTCTGCACCTGCAGGCTATCTTTTGAGGGGTCAAATAGCAAAAACCATGGTCACGTTTGTCTCGTGACTGGTTTCTGGCACTTTCAAACCATTGAAAGCAGTTGGCCCCTGCTGAAGTTTGGCTTCTTGTTCTGTTGGAGCAGCTGGGATTTTTGGTGTGACTGATCAGTTGGGACGAGGTTGTCCAAGAGCACAGGTTTCTGAGGGATGCACATCTTCATGAATGTTGTAAAGCAGTTTCTGCAGTAGGTCCTTATCATATCCCATTTTTGGAAACTGGAAAGCTTAGCAGCCTGGCTTGCAGCACTGGATGCCAGGAGGGTGAGGGCTGTAGGAGTCACTAATTAAAAAAAGAAATGGGACTGTTTTCTTTTGCCATGGTGATTGCATAGCATAATTTGACTTTGAGGATCCTGAAGAATTTTTAACTGCTCTTGAAGCTGATGGGACAAAGGTGCAAAGCCCTTTCCTGCGCTGCAGTCATATTGTTTTGAAGATACTCTAGGATTTGTGTTAGTGAGCAATTTGTCCCTCGCGTTGGCTGTCAGTTGGAATATGATTTATCAGATAAGTGAAACTAATGCTGTATATGGTCAAAGTGTGCCTTTCTATGCACAAACATGGTATTTATGGGAAGAGGTTCCTTCTTAGGCGATGCTTAGGATGTCTTTCTGCTGTTACAGCAACAGGCGTGAGAGTTTGATTTTTTTTTTTCAGGGTAGTTAGCATTAATTTTTTTCCCAAGTTTAAAAAAAAATCTGATCCAAACCAGTATGAATTGGGTGTTGCTAATTCTAGAATGATCTGCTTGCATGAGATAACAAATCCCAGTTTCAGTTTAAAGAGAAAATATTTTAACAGAAGGCTGGCAAGATTGTTATCAAAATGCTAATGATAATTTCTCCTACAGTCTCAGTTATTTTCAGAGGGAGGACTAGAATAGACACATCATCTGAATAATACTGATTTTTAATATGTATTCAATTTTTTAATCTCATTAAGATGTTAAAGTCTTTCCCCTTCTGGACAAAGGTTCATTAATTGCTGCAGTCGACGTATCATTAAAGTGAGGTTAGGTGCAAGATGGGTAGAGGGAAAGAGATGCATAAAATGTTGATTGTGCAGTTGTAGATGGACTTTGGGTAAAAATATCACAGTATCAGCAAGGTTGGAAGAGACCTCAAAGATCATCAAGTCCAACCCATTACCACAGACCTCAAGACTAGACCATGGCACCAAATACTGTGGTTGTAAGCAAAGAGAACACTTCTATGTTTGATGTGCTGCCTCCTGATTGCTCTCTGAAGTAACAGCCAAGAAGTCAACCAAATACAGGCACTATAATATTTACTAAATGGTCATTTAGTAAGCATTATTGAACATATCTATTTGTGGATTAATTTCAGGCTAATTCCAATCAAAATCTCCTCTGAGTTACTATGAAAAGACATGGCTTTATGAATTTAGGATCTCACTTAATTTTGAAACCGCTTTTATCAGGCTACCTTTTTGTTCGTTGCCTTCTTAACATATCTTGAAATACTTTTATTGCATCTTGTATCAGGTTTGTCATATTATCATCCCCATAAGCAAATCAATACATTTTCATTTAAAATTGATGAATTTTAAATTATTTTAATGCAGTAGGGGTTTGTTTTGATTGACTTCCATTAACACTTATCTGTAAATAAGTAGCGCACATACATATATTACACACACACACATAAATCTGTGTGGGGTTTTTGACAGAAGAGCCTATTCCTGCATTCTTCAATCTGTATTCCATTCAGTAAATTGTGCAATATTGTCACCATGTGCTAGGCATGGGTGTACGTTGTGTCACAGCACAGTGGCTGGTCCTACTGCTTCTCTGGATGTGTTCTTGTGGTGACCTCCTGTGGCAGAGCATGCCTGCTTGATGATAGGTGTGCACTTGTGCAGCTTCTTGCACTCCAACAATGCAGGTCTGTGCTTGTTATATTAGGGAGGAGGGATGTCCAGTGAGGGGAGTAGAAGTTGGTTGGAGGGGAGGTGGGAAAATGGGTACCAGCCTCCTGTGAGATGCCAGTCCCTTGAGAATGAGGCAGTTCATTGTGAGGGGTTCTTCTACTCCTCGCTGCTAAGCCTTCTTGTGATTTTGTGCTAAATTACTGCAAGAGACAGAAATAGCACAGGCTTCCCTGGCAGGAGCACCAGCTGCCGTACCTCGAGTGGGCAGGATTCATCAGCACTAGGGCTGCTGCCTCTCACGGGCTCTGTGTGGAGAGGGTGCAGCACTGGGGAAGACAGGCGTGGATGGATTCGTGTTCAGCCCAGAAGGTCTTGTGTTTCAGCCAAGAGTTTTCGTGTGAAGAGTCTCACTTTTTTGCATACTTCCTTTCTGAAACAGATCCTGAAAAAGCCCTTGGAGAACACAGTCATACATTACATGTCATAAAATACAGTAAAATAATAGTTGACAGCCATGAGATGAAATTTTTCTTTTTGCTTATTCTTTTCTGCAGTGTGGGTAATCATGGTGTTAGGTCATAGCAGAAAACATCTCATTGTTTATATTTCACAGTCACGCAGCAATGTAAAATCCAAACCAATCATACCTTTTCAATAATGAAAAGTCGGTATTTTTTTTCCTAAAATTATGGTATTGTGACCTGTATTGCAGAAAGGAAACTGCATTTTTTCCTAGCTTGAGGTTTTTCTGTTCTTTTGACTTATGTTCTTCTGTTCTTATGACTTCCTTTTATGTGCAGTCAGTTTTGATTTTTATCTGAGTATATATTTCCATGGTGGTCATTACCATTAAAAATAATTTATCACATTTCAAAGAAGAAGCTGTGTAGGTTTCAGCATCTGTAATAATATTGTTCAGCTAGGGAGAGGTAATTTTGTGCTTATTAACAAACAAAAATTTGACAGCCAAGGTTGAATCGACATCTCCTACTCATCCCAGGCCTTGAAAACAGGGAAGCAAGTAACTAATGGGAAAGTTGGTGTGTTCCTCCCTTTCTTTTGCCAGCAGCACACTGCAAGAGGTGCAGATCTGTAGAAAACCACATGGCTTTTGCTCTCTAGTTTGTCTGCTCCTAATGTTTGTTTCATATGAATTCTGCACTGCTAAAATCTCTGTCAGTAAGAATTGGGTTTGCCTGTTCTATTTTTTTTTTAAGTACAAAATACAGCATTGATTTTTCTGCTGCCTTCTGCGGTGTGTAGTGCTGAGATGAACCTAAGTGAGAGCAGGAGGTGTGTTTGGTGCATCGAGTTATCGTGGTCCCTGGGGGACTTAGGAGTTTGTAATGCTCTTTCATGCATCTCCTCTCTCAAATGTTTTGCACACCTTTAAAGTTACCAAAAATAGGAACTGCAGAAGCAAACTGCTTTGTTAGTAGCAATAACAGAAGATCCAGGGAAGCATCTGTGTTGTCATCCCCTTCCTCTAGTGCTCCACTGCTGATCAAAGACATCCAGCAGGGAGAAGTGGGCAGAAGCTGCCTGTCCAGGGGGTAGGCAGTGGCTCTTCCATCCTCTTTCCCTCTCCACGTGCATCTTTGCTCTTCACTGGGCACCTGCCAGTGTCTGAAGTGGGGAAGGCACAGGCATAGGTAGACATTGAATCATTAACCTCCCAAATTAACATGTCCTTTCTAACCTATATTGTAGAACCTGACTTTCAGACCAAGCATTGTCAGTTCTTGCTGTGCAGTGGGCGTGGAGAGGAACCCAGAAGATGAACTCCTTCCATATGAATGATGAAATGCTTCAGAAGTCACCAGCAATGCTAGAAGTTGGGGACCCTGAGAGAGGGTGTGCTCGGCAGTAGGTAATGACAGTGTGATTGTACAGTATTTAGTCACACTGAAAGGCAGGATGAGGCTGTGAAGATGATGGGAGAAGATCATTTTAGATGTTTGGATTCCTGTGGGAGTAGGGCTCGTGTAATAGCTTAAAATATGAGGGGAATGTTTAGGGAGAATTGGTGTTGTTGGTTGATGTTCATGTCTAGTCAGTAAGAAGACTAATAAAATTTGAAGAGCACGTTGAACTCTTTGAGTCTTTGTTCTTCTCTCTCCAAGATGGGGAATGTCTGCCACATCAGGGACACATCCAGCTGTTGCTGATGAGCATCTTCATTATTGTTACAGCTGAAATGGAATTGGTGGGCTCGTCATGGTATATTTGTCAGATTGAAACTCTCTGGACTCACCCTGCTTTGACTAGTCTTCACAGAGGCCACCACCTGCTTGGGAAACAGCAGCAGTGGCAGCTGTATTCTGTCCCTGAACATGGGAGGAGGATTCAGGGTGCAGTGTGGTGAGAAAAAGTAAAGTACAGTCCAGGGCGGGAGAAGTGATGCTTTTCAACTCTTTGTAGTTCTTAATTTTTCATGAAATGCTGCTTAACAATTCCAGGAGTTATTTTAGTTCTTTCAGCCTCTTTAATGTGTTTTCGCTTTTTTGTTATTTTAGTTAGATTTTAAATAAAAGAGGTTTAAATTCCCTCTGTGATACCACTCATAGTTCTGGGTAGTTTCTGCAGTAGAATGCTGCCCTCTTGGAGCAGGCCTTTCCTATTTAATTTGATCATTTGAGAATGAATTCCTCTGGTTATGAAAACTGTAATGGAAGTGAGTATTTCTTTGTGTTTGGTTGGTTGCTTTTGCGGTGTGGTGGGGTTTGTGTGTGTGTGTGTGTGTGTTGTTTTTGTTTGGTTTAGAGTTTTTTTAGTGTCTTAGATGTAGGAGAAGCCTACTATTTCATTTAATCCTCTCCATAGCTATCAGAGAAAGCTTCTCTTGGTACAGGGTTGGGTTGAAAAGAATGTGAGCTTACATTTACAATGAGAAATAATGAGAAGCTGGATCGAATTGAGGTTCCTCAGCTTTTCTGATGGTTTTGATGAACATGTGATTTCTTGATAAGTCAAGTAATGACTTAAAGGTTTTGGCTAATGATACCAACTCCCCAAATAAATGATTCCTTTCCACTACTGATGCAATAAATAGAAGACAATCACAAGAGCAAGGACTTTGGCCAGCCTGAAGTTGTTTAATGACAGTGTAAACCAAGAGCAATTGGCAATGAGCAGATAAAGGCCAGAGGGAATCTCAGGCAAGACAATAAAGGTTAGTTTATATTTTAGTTGATTTTTCTCCCCCTGAAGAGTTTGCTTGGATGATGAAGTGCACTAAAAGCTGCCTTTATAGTAGTATTTCACTTTTTGAAGTCAGGTAGCTTCACACCAGAGAAAGTAATTGTACGGGTAGATCCTGACCATTGTAGCATTTAGTATCCTAGCTGTTTAGTGGCTTTGTGTGAATGAACTTCAGCTAAACACTGCTTCTTGTTGGGTGGGGTTTTTTTGGGTTTTTTTTTTTTGTTTGTTTGTTTCTTTGTTTGGTTTTGGTTTTTTTTTTAGCGTGGGGTTTTTTTTCAGTAATTAATGAACTAAAGTGAGTAATCTGCTACTTGGCAGTTCAACTAGGCACGTGGTTGGACAGCAGAAGTCTCTGTAGTAGAAAGGATGAATTGATTTCTTTTTTTACTTCCAGCTCCTATTCCCCTCCTGCACCCATAGCTCCACGAGACTGCAGATTTCAAAGTTAAGAGTGAAAGAGCTGTGATGCCCAAGCTATTCCTAGGGACATGTGAGAGCCTCAGGGGCCTCTTTAGGACTGTGACTCAGTTTTGGTAGGAGGTGTGAGAAATCACTGCCATAGTAAGTAGCAATATCGTAGCACCTCAGCAAGCTGGTTTTGAGTATTGCTGGAAGGGAGTAGTCTTCCAAGGAAGAAAAACTTGAGGAATGTAATTCAAATAGCTTTGCTTCATTGACCTAGTGCAAATATTATTTAGGATAATGGTTTGTTCCGATAGAGTTGCTGTATTGCTTCAGTTTAGGTCTGCCAGGTGTTACTGCTTTCTGCTTTCCATGCCATAAACAGATTTTGCCTTTTCCCTCTTACTCTTGTTTACTTTCTTTGCACATACAAGAAGTAAAAGTAAACAATTTTGCAAGTAATAAAGGTCACACATGGAGGCTGTTTCCCTGTCACTGTGCTCCCCATGGCTTTGGCCTGTGGAGGGGTTTTGCTCATTGTCCCATGGGGTGTGGGGGGATGTGTTGTGTTTTCATTCAGGCTTGATGGGAAACGGCAGCTCAGAAAACACCCATGGCCTACTCTCTGTGCCTGTGAGGTCCCATACCACCAGTGCCCCTCGCTGCTCACAGCCACCTTGGTCAGCCAACCCTGTTGCCACTGCTCCTGTGATCCCTTGACATTGTCCCTCTGCCCCATTAGCCCCACCACTTGGCCCCAGGAGCCATTTCACATGATGTGGCAGACTGCCTGTGGTGCAGAGCTCTTTCTGAGCAGCTCTAGAGACTCCCTACCTATTTTGCACACGAGCAGAGTTGGACCAAATTAATGGTCAGTTTTGGAATGGAAATCAGTAACGTGTTCCTCAGGAGTCTGTATTGGAACTGTTACTATTTGGTATATTAATGGCATAGTGAGATTGAGTACATCCCCAGTAAGTTTGCAGATGACAGCTCAAGCCGAGTGGTGCTGTCAGTAGCTCAAAGGCAGGAGTGCCATCCAGAGAGCCCACAACAGGCTTGAGGATTGGGCCCATGTGAACTGCATGAATTCAGCTAGGCCAGGTTCAAGGTTCTGCATGCAGGGCAACTGCCACTACCAGTACAGACTGAGTGACAGATGGACTGAGGAGCAGCCCTATGGAGGAGCACTTGCGAATGAAAGATTGAACATGAGGTGCAAATGTGTCCTTGCAGCCCATAAAGCCAGACACATCCTGGGCTGTATCAAAAGACGTATGGCCACCAGGTCAAGTGAGGTGATTCTCCCTCTGTACTCTGCTTTTGTGAGACTCCTTCTGAAGCATTGTGTCCAGCTCTGGGGTCTCTTGTCCAAGACACATGTGGACCGGTTAGAGTGGGTCCAGAGGAGAGCCACAAAAATGATGAGAGTGGTGGAACATTTCTCCTGTGGATGAATAAAGGCTGAGGGAGTTGGGCTTGTTCAGCCTGGAGAAGAAAAGACTCTGGGGAGACCTTATTGTAGGCCTTCTGTATTTAAAGGGGGCCTGTACAAAAGGTAGAGGTATTTTTACTGTGGCCTGTAGTGATAGTGATGGGTAACTGTTTTAAGCTAATGGAGGTTAGATTTAGGCTAAATGTAAGGAATAAATGTAAGGAAGTGAAACACTGAAACAGGTTGCCCAGAGAAGCAGTAGATGCCCCATCCCTTGAAATATTCAGGGTTGGGCAGGGGTCTGAGTAACCTGATCTAGTTAAAGATGTGGAGATTGGATGGGAGTGGAGTGGGTTGGATTAGATATTTGAAGGTTCCTTCCACCCTAAATGATTCTTGGATTCTGTGACTCTGTAGCCAGAGAATGGGCAACGAAAACAGGACATAGCAGACACGGCTGCAGACAGTGAAAAGTAAATATTGTGTAATGCATGTTTATGTGTTGTGAGAGGTTACAGTAATTCATATTTCTACTGTTGATTCCTTAAACATCTTGATGCAGTGAAGACGCTATAAGAAAAATACCATTTTTGTGCTGAAGGGTTTCGTTGGGTATGATGGTTCTGAATTGAATACAGAATTGAATAAACATGGATTCATAAAATTTATTCCATCACAGCTTTGCTGGAGGAAGTATTTTGATTTGCAGAAAAGTCTGTAGTTGAAAAATTGTTTGACATCTATAGCAAGCATAGTCTCATCTTTAATGGATTGATTAAACTCTCCAATAGGGATATTCTGTTTCTGAAAAGTAATAGTAAATTCTTCACCTCGTGTTTCCGTTTCCAGTTCTTTAATGAAGGTATTTTTAGTTAACTCCACAGGATGCTTTATAGAAAATAGTAAGTATCAGTATTCCCTTTGTGGAATAAAAGTTAAAGCATGCCCAAAGTGACCTGCCACTAGCATAGTGGAGCCAGGGAGTGATCACACAGCTCCCAGTTCAAGCACTGTGCTGTTGAGGTACCTGATGCACTTAAGTTCTTTTCATCATCCTCATGTTTGGAAGGAGTATGACAGACATTTTACACCAGATTTTGTTCTGGTTGAAAGCTTTGAGTTTCAACTCCTTTACTGTGTGCTACAGCTCCAGTTGGCCTATAGCCAAGCTAAGTTAGTTACTGAAATTGTTTTCCTGCTCTGTTTCCTAGTATTAAATTGCTGTAAAATCAACCAGAAAACTAGTATTGTGTACCCCATTTCTTTATTTTGTTTTCATATGCTGGGTCTTTTTTGTTTGCATGTGTTTATTTTTCCTTTGCTTATTTTCCCTTTTATTGCATCCATGAAACTTTTGCCCTCAATTTTCATCTCATTTGACATACGAGAGAAGCCAAATAAAATATTTTACGTTTCTGTTTCAAGTTAAAAACCAGGTTTTATGCTGAACAATAATTGTATTACAAGGAATCCTGATGTGCCCTCAGTGTCATTACAATATGTAGAATAAAAGGTAATTTAATGGAAGCAGCAGAGTATTTGCAAGTTCACTGCATGAAAATTGGATTTTTGCCTTTTATTATTTACATTGCACCTTATTCATAGTTAAGGCCACAGGGATTATCATCCTCCTTAATGGCTTTATTTAATAAAGGCTTTGCATTTCACAGTATAGGATCTAGCACAGACTTCAGTCTGTTATCAAGATTTCAATTAAGTAGCTTTAGCTTCAGTTGCCCTATAAATCCTATAAATATATCTAAATAATTAATTTGCTTTCACTGAATGGTAGTGACTATTTTTAAATACAGCTGCTATATACGTGCATGCTAAATGTTACAACTGTGCTCATAAATTGCTTTCACTATACATTTAAAAACTGACATCTTTGTTAAGGTGACTGGCTAACCACATCTGATCTCACAAGGTAAAATACCTTCTATAGAGGTAATTATGGCTGAGGGCCATTGCAGTTGAGATGCAAGCGCACCCTGAAATTTGGGAGGAGAGGTTAGGGACAGGTAGATGTCATGAATCAACATATTCCCTAGTTGGCATGAAGGGCTTTGCATCCCTTGATTATGGTATGTATAACATGAATCAAGGGCTGGACATTCCAGGGTGATGAAGTGGTGTGGCTATAGGAGACAATGAAATCCTATTCCTTCTGCTTTTGGTTCTTCCCTTCGCCTGTTCAGAATCATACACTCATGTTAACTTTGTGGTTAAGGTTTTCTTTTGGAGTGCTACTTAAATGTTCTTGATAGGTATGCAAATTTTGAATATTGAGAAAGATTGAGATTTGATTTTAAGTGAATCTGATAAACACTGAGACTCAAAAAGTTGTGCCTCAAAAATACAGAAGTAGGATCTAACTTTTCTCTGTTTCCTCTTGAAAATTTCTCTCCTGCATGACAAAACGTTGATACTTGGAAATAAGGAATCAGCTCCATGCCAAGCTGTGTGGTCAAAATAAATAACAAATGGGTGCTAGAGTGGTGGGAATTGCACAGTGTGAACCTGAAGCCAGCCCAGACACCCACTAAAAAAGTTGCTCCTGCCCCAAACAAGAACAAAACTGAGTACCAGTGAGCTGCAGGCAGCAGCACAGGCATGCCAACCTCTTGGCAGTGCAGATGAACATGCTCAGCAATTCACCTAAAAGTAACTGAGTGGCATACAACTTAGTAGCCATGGAAAAACTCTGCTAATTTGAGAGTCCAAGTCTTTTCCAAATTATTCCTGCTGGCTTGTTTCTAGAGGGGGGAAGATTTAAGACTTTCAGGGGCCCACAAAGATTAGGATGTCAGTCAAATTTAAAGTGCTAAAATTGCAATACTTAGAGCTTTAATCATGCAATAATAGGTGAAAAATATTTTAATCTGAGTGTATGAACTTGAGTGGAAACATAATATTTATTAAACATGGTTCACTTAGTAATTTTGGCATTTGATATGCAAAGATTATGCATTTTTCCCAGGAGTTATGTTAATAGTTTCAACATGATAATTTTAAAAAGGCTTTTCTTTGCTAAAGGGAGGGTTATCCGTGCACACATATGAGGAAAACTTTAATTAAATTTTCTGTTTTCCATTATTTCAGAAATGTAAAATGCATTTTCTCCCCAGTGAAACAAGAAGACAGCTTATATTTACAAGACTCAAAGGGTTAATGTGTGAAAATGAACACATTCATGGTCACATTACTGACAGCTCCATTGTCTTGGCAAAGGGACAAGATGAAGCACAGCCTTAATTTACTTCTCTTGCTAAATAATGCTTTGTCCTGTATTGTTAAAAGAAATGATTCCATATCTGGAGAAGATGAAAAACATGGAAATCGTGATACTGCATCTGCTGACATTAACGTTTTTTAACCGTTTTTTCCCTGGCCCTCATGGAAGACTTGAAAGAGAAATCACTCTGCTTTCCTCAGTGTGATGGTTTGGGATTTCCCTACCCCCTCACCCTTTGTAAAATCACCCAGACTAGACTCAGACGGCTGGAAGTTAAGGAATAAAGCTCTATTTACAGCTTAGCACAATATGCAAGCAGATATATACACTAGATACAGGAATATTTACAGAAATATACAAGTTAAAGGTAATACAGAAACACAACACCCCTCCCAGAAATCAGAGACCCCAGGAGGGGCTCCCAACCACCCTTCCACCTTCTCCCCACCCCTCTACCTTACCCCAGTGTTTGGCTTACGTGCAAGGTGAGTTTGGAGGATTGGCCGGGGGGTTAGAAGGAAAGTGGTTAGTGAGGTACTTGGCAGAGACGAGAAGGCAAGAAGCTAGACAGCCAGAGAGTGTCTGTGTCTTATCTATGTTTATGTTCTTAGTCTTATACATCTCAGCAAGCCTATGAGTGAAGTAGACATCACCATTGTTTTCCTTTCACAGCCTGTAATATAATTTTCTCTATTAAAATATTCCAATTAGCCTCAAACCAGCACACTGAGGAAGGTTTGAGGACTTGATATGTGGTTCCCCTTTATGGTGCCTACTGCTGCAGCTAAAATAAGGGAGCACTCTTACCTTTGTCCAGTATGGGAGACTGATGCTCTTGCATATATCTGCCATGAGAAAATGGGGCATGTAGTAATTTCACAAAACACTAACCATTTGATATGTTTTATTTATCCATGTAGGATATTATTGCCAGTGTTAGAGAATAGATGCATAAACTGGAGGAAAAAAACAAAGGCAAGATAGGAGTTGGTGTCAAATTTTTTAGTTCCCGTAAGCTCTTGCAGGTTTCTCCGAAAACTTGGTTTGGTTTAAGAATTGTATTTTCCTTTGAAGATTGTAGGACAATTTTAATGAAACCATCTGTAAATCAGTACTTGTCTGAAGTGAACTCCACCCATGGAGTAAGCTGTCCTTCAGAGAATCCCAGAAGAGGGGGTACAAAGGTAGTTTTGCTCCTTGAAACCTATAATTAAGGATGCTGTAATAAATTACCGGGAGATGTTCAGTTGTGCCTGCACCGCCCTCTCCTGTTGAAATCCTACTGGAAAAGCTGGAGGGGATTAAATCTATATGTTGCTGTTTTCTCAGGTTTCCTTTGGTTATGCTCTTGATGGCATTGTCATCATCTCTCTGAAAGGAGTAGGATTTGCCACCCAGAATTTTTGTGCTGGACCAGTAGGCCTTAAATATCATATACATCAGATGCAGAACGGGCCCAAAGGAGCCACGTCGTTGGAAACTGCTCATCTGCTAACTACCATCTGGCAAAGCAGCTCCTGTAACGAGAAGGAAAGCAAACAAGGAAGAATGTAAATGTTTTGATTCAAGAGTTGTATTTTCCTTTGAAGGTTGATAGCAAGAGGTCAGTTAAGAAGGAAATGTTGCTTTTATTTCAGCTCACTGCCTCAGAGTGAAACCTTTTGGTTTGTTATTTTATTTCAATATAAAACATTGCTATTTTAACCTTAAAAATAACCAGTGTTACTGATCGGAAATTGTTTGTCTGCTAAGGCAAATTCATCTGTAGCCAATATGAATGGTCTATTGCTCCTTCTGTATGAGGCATACAAATCTTTCTCTTGACTGTTTGTGATCAGTCTGATTTTCTAATATTTGCCAGCAGAAAGGTCCTGGCTTGTTTCTTTGAATCGTATTTTGATTGTCTTGTTTCCTACTGAAGTGATTAAAGCTGAGCTGGGCATACACAGGCTGTAACTTCTACAGATAGCTTTGTTAAGCTGCAATTCATGTTATTAAAATTTCTAAAATGATCTTCTGCTATGAGCTTATTTAATGCACTAAAGCCTTCTAAACAAGCTAAGAATAAATGACAACATTAACTGCATTTAGTACTTCTTATCAGATGCATTTGTGTGAAGAATCAGGAGGAGGAGGAAATGGGCCCTGGGTTTTCAGCCCAGCAACATTGCATGCCGGGGGACCAGGACTCCTGGGTGCACTGAGGAACATGAACATTTAGTAGGATGGAAACTACCAAAAGGTTCTTTAATGGGGACCTGGAAAGAGGTACCGAAAAGTGCTAGAAAAGCAGCTGATCTGTCTCCCAGACTGTGTAGGAGGATGTGGGTCTGGATAGGAAGTATGTGTCCGTGTACATCACTGGTAAATTACAGAATCACAAACTGGTTGAGGTTGGTAGGGATGTCTAGAGAACACCTCTTCCAACTCCCCAACTCCAGCAGGGTCATTGATTGCCCAGGAACCCGAGCAGAGATACTGAACAACATGAGTGTACCAGAGGCTGTGCCAGGTCATGGCAATGAAGACAGTGGCTTCAAAAGTAAGCAGTCCCTAAAACTGTAGAGCCATTGTTCTTGCACTGTTGGGAGTTGTGTCCCTTTTTGTTAATCTTTAAAGGATGTTTTTGGCTAGTTCCTTGATTAGGTGTGCTTTAAAATGTTTGTATCTGTGCTGTGTCTGGAAGCAGAGCTAGGAAGGCAACTGACACTCCAGCCACTTAGCTCTGAGAGAGTTTCTTTGCAACTGACACTCCAGCCACTTAGCTCTGAGAGAGTTTCTTTTCCTTCAGATTTTGGAAATTGTCACCTGTCCTGAAAATTTCTAACTTGTCTTTGCTTTGGGACTACTGTGAGTTAATTTGAAGTATTTATAGCTATTACAGTTGTCTGACAAACAGGTTCAGCCAAATAAGAGACCTCAGCATAGCAGATTAATAGCAGGGAGCTCTTTATTTATCTTGGCAAGGCTCGTCACAAGCCATCAAAGAAAGCAGTTGCTTTGTCAGTAGTATTGAATGGATGAATATGATAAAGAGGTCATGAAATGACCTCTTACAGCTTATTTTCCCATAAAACAGAAGTGAGAAGGTGTTGCCAAACATCCTTAGGACCCAAACAGAGGTGATTTATGCATTCAAAGTGTATGGGGTTCATAACTATTGTTCCCTTTGGTGTTAGTGAGTTTTCTCAAAATGCAAAAAGGAAACAGGTCTTGAAGGAGCCCAGAAGTGGCATGTAGCCCATCTGTTTTGCTGAACTGCCTCTCCAAATTAAATCAAATCCATTTCTTCCCAAATGTAGTTGAAAATACATTCTGAAATGTTCTGAAAACAGAGTATTTCAGAAGCAATTTTGAAAGCAGTGGTCTATTACAGATGCAGGTACTCTAATGATAATTCCTTACTCCCAAGTGAGGTACTCATTTAAGGCCCCAATTCATTAGAGGCTTTAAATGCACACTTGTGTTAATCTCTGTTACATCAGTTTTGCCTGTGGTTGACTATAGCAACATGTTCTCAATTAAACATGTCTGATGTGTCCTCTGTAGGAATAAAGGCTGACTTGAGGTTAGAGATAATTTTCTCTGAGTAGCTACTGAACTCTGTTCAGGCTGTACCTATGTGCATCTATTTAGCATGAGGCAACATGATCAGGGATTGTTTAAGAGCAGGGCTGCAGTCTTCCACTTAAGTAATTTATAAAAGAGGAGCTAAAGGAATTGGGGGGAAAGCAGGTTTTTAAAAAGTAATTCCAGGGTTACTGCTCTTTGTCAGCTCTTACAGGGAGGATGAGCATTACAAGTTTCAAGGCATCTTCAAGTAGACACAGCTTTCTTGCTGAAGTACTCCTAACAAATGGTGGCATGAAGTAAAAGTTCCAGTTGGAAGTTATAAAGGTTAATTCTTAAAAATCAACAATGTGATTTCCCCTACCAGGTTCTCCATCTAGCAAAATAACTGGATTGCTGTGTTTACAGAAAGAAAATGTCAAAGCTGTTCTTTCACCCATATTCTTTCTTTGCCCTAGTAAACCATCCCACAATAATGATTGCTATAGATGTGTCTTAAAGTCCTAAGTGCTCCAGGTGTGGAAAAAAGTCCAGGCTCCTGATGAACAGCCAGAGAATGAAGACAGTGATTTGTAGGACAACATAAGTGATGCAGTATTCAGAAGCAAGTATACTCTGCTATTTTAAGTTTGATGAGTCTTGTGAGCCCTGCAGGACTGGTAAGTCCCATAAATGATATGGTTAGCAAATTGTGTGCATTTCAGTCTGAAACAAATGTTAAAATAGAGGAACTGGTCTTAGCACTACGCTTTTTCCTGCCTGTGTAATGCTAGTGTTGTGTTGGAAACAGGAACATTAAACTTTTAGAGCTGGCAACAGGTGGAGTAGGATGAACACAGAGATTGTTCTGGATGTGTGGAGGAAAGGCAAAATGCAGATGATGTGACTTAAAGGGTGTGCTGTTTTAATACCATAACTCATTTAGATGTAGCCCTGCAGTAACTCTCTTAGGCAGTTGTAATTAATTTCTGCATGCTTGAGGCTGTCACTGGCTTGGCTTGGTCCCAGCCCCTTACTCCAGTGCTGTCACACGAGGGCATTGAAAGGGAATGAAGAGTGACATTATCATGGTGAACCAAACATCTGCAGTGTCATCCTCATTTCACCATCTCTGGGGAATGCCTTTCACTGAGTTTCATTTCTCATGTCCTGTGCAAGCAGGGAATAACCTGTTTTTTGTTGTGGTTTTGGGTTTTTTTGCCATGAGGGTGGTGAAACACTGGCATGGGTTGCCCAGAGAGGAAATAGATGCCCCATCCCTGAAAACATTCAAGGTCAGGTTGGGCAGGTCTCTGAGCAACCTGGTCTAGTTGAAGATGCCCCTGCTCACTGCAGGGGTGTTGAAGTAGATGATCTTTGAAGGTCCCTACCAATCTATACCATTCTGTGATTCTAGGAACCTCTCCATGGTTCATGCCTGCACCAGACACCAGCTATTCAAACATGCCAGCATTCGCTTGAGTTGCTGCTGCCATGTCTGCTGCTGTCTTTGCTGGCTGCTAATGTGTCTCTTCTTGAGGCTGGCCAAACTATGCATGACCCTGTGGTGTTCCTTCCCTCTCTGCCTAGTTATGGTGTTCACTGCGGGTGCCCTTATTCACAGACACATTTAGCTGCAGTCATACATGCCTTGTCCTTCTCATACGCTGTTTCAAGCTAAGTTAGTTTTAGGAAAAGGTCCCAAACTTAAGCCCTTACTTTAACCAGACTAGAAATTTGCTTGCAGGATGCCCAGTGTGCAGTAATCCTACCTAGCAGTTGGTGCTGTCTTAGTGGGGAGTACCTTGCTGCATGTGGTGCCCTGGGTGGTTTCACAGACTGCTTCTTCCTCGGGGGTGACAGTGACACTGTGACCCAGCAGGGCCCTCATCACTTCTGGTTGCTTCTGCTAATTCATTTGTCCCTCTTCTTACTCTTAAAAGTCAGGTAAGGTGGTACAACATTCTTGGCCCATGTTTCCCAGTGCAGTACACATAAATGAGGCCACATATACATTGCCTTCAGCCTCTTTTTATAGGAGACAATTGTGCCAAAACAAAGTCATTCCCAAAAGATTCACAAAGCACTTGCCTCTGAGGACCTGATACTGCCCCCTCCCTGGAAGTGTTCAAGGCCAGGGTGGACAAGGCCTTGAGCAACCTGGTCTAGTGGAAGGTGTTTCTGCCCATGGTAGGGAGGTGTTGGAACTTAGATAATCTTTATGATCTCTTCCAACCCAAGCCATTCTGTGATTCTATGATACAGCAAAGCCTACAAGTCAGATAAGATACCATTAAAAAAAAAAAAATTAAGATCAAAACCCATTTGACTTGAGCATGGAAACAGAGTGTGTCAGCCCTCGGTGTCAGCATGTGCCGTGCTTCACTCAGCCTAGCACCGTTACTCCAGCTGTGAGAATCTGGAAGCTGCAAACCCCACATTTTAAAACTGTCACAAGCTGGCATTTTGCGAGGTGCCTCCTCCCATGACTTTGAAAAGCAGCCAGTTCCCAGACAGCCTCAGCACGTGACTAGGCAAATTGATGCTTTCTTACCCTTTTGTAGTGCTTAGAGTTGTGTTGTAGGTCAAATTGCTCAACCAGGCACGGTCCCAATTCCTTTTTAGGTAAGTCTTTGCTGGCATGAATAGCTCCAGAAGCTGCCTCGGGAGAAGAGCTATCCCAAATGTGGATTCTGCCTGGCTGCATGGGGTGTAAACACTTGGTTGCAGCTCTTAATTAAAACCCGAATAGTGATGGGCTGTGAGGGGCTTTTCTAGGCCCCTTGGGATGTCTTCTTTTTTTATATTAAGGACAGTGGTCTGCATTAACAAAGTCTGGAGGCTGTTGGGTCTCTCTAGTTTGTCCTCAATCACAGCAGTGCTCCAGGTGTCTGATAATGGAGAAGGCAAGATACTAGGTGTTTGACCACCAAAACGTGGCTTACCCCAAATACCATTCCTCTGCCTGCTCTGTGTGGCTGTAACTATATATATGTATATATAGGGCAAATACAGTTAAAATTTTGCAAAATGTATGAGCTGTCTGCTTTATTAAGATGGTCCAACCTGAAGTCTGGCTGTTTCATTTGTATGGGTACATACAGGAGGAAGGAGGCTGGCTTTATTTTCAGGTAACGGGACAGCTCTCATGTACTAGTATTATGTAGTTTGACAGGGAATAGGGGACTTTTGGTTTTGCAACCATAGCTGTGCTTCACAGAGCACAGCCTTGTGAATGAGTCGTGGAGCCAGGGAAGGGTTTGATCCTTTTACGTGCTGGTTTGGTGATGTGTGTGCAACATTTATGTTGAGAGGTAAATCTCTCATGTAAAAAGCAAGCTTTAAAGAAGAAAGAAAATACTGCTTTTCATAGCCCCAGACTCAACAGCACTTTGTTTTTCATTATTATTTATATGCAGGCAGCATTGTCTGTAAGAGATGCTGGTTTCTGTCTCTCTCTCACACCTGGCAATGCATTGCTCTGTCAGGAGTCTGTAAGATATGTGTGTTTAAAAAAACTGATACATATTGAGCTTTAAGACAAAAGCACCCTATTTTGTATTTCGGATGTGCCCAACCGAGGGCAAAGCACTAAAAAGAAGGAAGGAAGAAAAAAATTACACCAGAGCTGAATAATTTTTATACTGTATTGTTTCATAGTAAAATGTAGTACAACCAGCGTGCATAATTTACCTCATCTTGTTGACTGCCTTTGCAGAACTGTATGTGAATCATTTCCTGTTAGTGAATAAAGTCGAGAGGTTTTCAGGGTTGTTTAGTCTGGGCAACTGGGAGTTGGTGTAGCTAATGTGTTCCAGGAGGTTAACCACTGTGAACTCTCTTGTCTGAGCCATTTCCCCTTTTCGGGTGGTTTTCTACCCGTACAGTTGCCATTCAGGTAGCAAGTTATCAGCTGTCTCGCACATAATGTGAAAGACATCAATCTGTGGCAATAGGAAATCTTGCAAACATGTACTGCTACAGCTGGGTAGGATAAAGAAAAGTGACTCTTCCACAGCAATAATATTTTTCTCCCTGAATAAACACATTCATATTTTATATGCATAGTTTTTGAAAACATTGGTTTGTGTTCACGTAAAACCATGTTAACAGGCCAGGGTATTTATCTGTATTTCACGTCTTTAACTAGGGGAAAGGTGTTTCCTCCAAGGTGTTTTAATGGAAAGCTTTATTTACAGATAGGATGCAAAACCCATTAGGAGTTTTAGGTGATGCTGACTATGGGGACTAACGAATGCAGTCTCCTTCTGACCCGTGTGGTGTTAGTGCTGTGGAAAACTGGGCGCAGGCAGTGTGGCTTTACGGTGCAGAGCCATCTGGAATGGGCAATTACATGGTTTGCAATTATCTCCTGGCGTCAAGATCCTCAGGTCAGAGGCTTTCTTCAACATAGTGGTTTCTGTGGCACCAAGTCACTAATCACAAACGGGATGCCTGCAGGCGATTGCTGCTGGCAGTGCTTTCTTCTGCATTTAACCTGGGCGGTTTTGAACAGCAGTCCTTCTTGTACTTTTTTTATTAACTGCATCTGTGAGCTTTTTATTGATTCTTCCTCTGTCCCATTCTTTTTTTTTCCTTTCAACAGCAGCTGATGTATTTCTAATTAATTATTTAGTGGGCATAGTATGACATAAAAGGGAATATTTTACAAACTATTATATTTCTCTCTTTTTGTGTAGCTTTTCTCCCTGCTCTCCTGTCATCTCCCCACAGCTGATCTCATGGATGATGAAAGTAACCGCTAATGGGCTTCCACTTGTCTGCAGTCATAGGTGTGCTACATTTCAGCCCCTGTATGGAGGGTATTCTCAAGTTCCTTAATGGAAATTTGGAGAGTATTTTTCACATGTAACAGAAGCATGCTAATGGATGACAAAAAACAATTCCATTCTTGAGTTTCAGATTAATTTTTATAAAAGCTCTGGTTTTAATTCAGTTCAGAAAGTGCTCTCTTAATTCAGTAATAGAGGAAGAATGGTGAATATGGCAACTTCTGGAAAGCTGATGGCCATTACATTAATTTTCAGAAAAGAAATGCATTCTTATTTGTCATGCTGTTCACATTAACAGGACGGCTACAAAGCGTGCTTTAGGAACCATTTCTGCATGCCTTTCTGTTTGACCTAAAACACTAATTCAAGTCTTGAGAAGCATCTTCAAAAAGCTAGATACAAAAGTAATATTTTCGTGGCAGGGAATTTCCATTTATTTCATAGTAGACCCTGAATCTGTAGAATTAAGTGAAGGTGAAAGCCTCTTAACATATTTTTTTACATGACTGTTCAACCAATAGTCTACCAGGTCTTAGTAGCCTATAGGTCCAGAAGAAGCACCGACTGAATTTTATTTCTAAATACACATACCTTGACAACAGCAGTTTAAAGAAGATTTTGAAAAGTTTTGAGTTATTGTTTTCATGTGTGCACATAGGTTTAACGTGTGCCCAGCAGGAAAAAGAAAATTTGTGAAGTTGTGTGACAAATGGCTGTCTCTCATCATTGCTTCAAGGTGTGTGAACTTGGTGGGTTGGTGGGATGTGAGGTGGGATTGTGCTGTCCATCACACAGGGCTACTGCCATACCTGTTCCTGGGACCCCGGCCGGCTTTGTTTGCTTCCCCCTGCCTTAGGATGTGAATTGAAAGGGGAGGGCTTCAGTTTCAAACAGAGGTAGAATTTAACGTGGGAAGGAGGCAGGCTGTCCAAGGGGAAGGAAGGAGTGAGATGAGACCTGGGGTTGCAGCAACCCCAAAGCTGCCTGCTGCAGCTGTCTTCTACTGTTTTCCTTCTCCAACTTCTGCTTGGGCTGGGAAAAAGAGAAGATCAATAGCCTTGCTTCAGCTTTGAGAAACCTACCTGAATGTTTATTACTTAGTTACATTTAATACCCTCTGTTTTCTCTGGAAGATCATGGGAGAGTAATAAGGGAGATGCATTCTCACTCAAAATTGTGTTGTCTTCTGTGTTGTTTCCAGAGGTTGGCTTGAGCTGCTTCATTTGGGCCCTCTCAAGAAAAGAAAACCCAAACAAGCAAACCAAACCAAACAAAAACCAACAAACATCCCTCCAAAAAAAACCAAAAACCAACAGCAACCAAACCAAACAAACAAGAAAACAACACCCCCCCCCCCCCAGCATTTCAGTTATTTCAATTGTGTTTCTGAGAAAAGGTTAAAAGTGGCCCATTTTAATAATTAATTATGGCTCCTAATTATGGTTCTCCACAGTGCTGGCTGTGTTCACCTACTTTGCAGTGTGACCGCAAATGGCTGATCCTGGTTTTACCTGCAGAGTCTCCTGTAAGTAATAAAGTGTAACTAGTTACTATGACCAACTGTAGTCAGTACTGAGGCTGAGCCATTTTCCAGCTGTGCCAGGTCATTCTCTCAACTTGGCCTTATCTCAGTTTCTCTGGCAGTGAAGTTCATGTTACTTTACTTTCTCTTCAAGAGGAAGTCCTCTGAAGATTCCTTCAATATTTGCACCTTTCAGCCTAACGCTTTTCTATGGCCTTGTGGATTGGTCTATTGAGAAGTGAAGGGAAAACTGTAATAAAAGGTGGGCATACAGTTCAGAATGAACTTTCTCTGCAATAGTCTTTTGTTTTGTTTTGCTTTCTCTAGGTAAATATGCCTTTCAGAATGAAGCTTAAAAAGCAGAGAAATGGTAGATACAAGGAGGATGGTTTTTCCAGTTATTTATGCAGCCACTGCTTTCCAGAGACCTGACAAAGGGTTTTTTTAGGAAGCAGTGAGGACTTCAGATCTTTAGCTCTTTTGCTGTGTGCATTGACTTTAGGCTGCACTGGATTTCCTGGAAGTAGTTACAAAGTCAGGTGTGAAGCTAGATGTATTGCTGAAAATATGCAGATGGGCACACTACACAGTCTGAAGGGAGACTGGCAGACTCAGGTCTTCCTGCTCTGCAGTCCACGGTGCGCTTCAGCAGCCAAGAGTTTTGCAGCGAATCGATGACACTGGGTAAGGCTAATGGAATTGCTGCTGTATGAAAGCAGCACATGCTGCAGGTGTGCCTGTGCTTAAGGAATAAGGTGTTTTACAAGGACACATCAACAGGATTGTGTTGGTAGATAGAAAACACAGTTTTTCAAGTGTTGATTCTTAGACTTGTAAGGTGAGATTTTATTCTTTCAGCCATGACATAGTGTTGAGTTTCTGCTATCTTAAAAAGAATGCAAGAAACAGAACTGTGCTGAGTACTATCACATCCTATACTTGGTTTTACAGCTTAATTTCTAGCCCTCTTCTGTCCTTCAGTACGTTAGCATGTACCTTAATTTCTGGTACCTTTGCATCTGGGAATTGGTGGAGCTTGAATTAGAGCTTGGAAGATAAACAGTGCTATTTTACTGTAAACTCTGACCACTGCAGTCACAAATTCACTGTGACTTGTAGATGACAAAGAAGGATACCAGAAATTATGAAACTTAGCAAACAGTGATGTTTATTTCTACTGAAAAGCAAAAATGTAAGCAGTTTTCTGTTATTTAGATTTACTAAAATAATTGGCACTGTGACAGGTGGCTGTTGGAGCATTACCTCCCGCATTTTTCATGGATTATTGTCTACATTTAGCTTGTATCTGGGGGCTAACCTATAGCAGTTACTCTATCACCTGATGAGTTCTCCCTCGTGCAGAAGGGGAATTTGGAATAGGAGATAAGACTCATAGGTTGAAAAGAAAATGAATTTAGTGAAAGCCAAACTGATGCCAATGTCAGTACAGAGTATATGAATTTATGCTTGGCCCAGCAAAGGTACAACAGTCATACTAAACATGGAGGCGGTCCTGGACAGGTGAATAAAGAGGAGCAGAGTGAGAAGAAACCCTAGAAAGAGGCTCTCCTCAGCAAAGTTCTCCCTTTTATACTGAGTGTGATGCCGTATGGTATGGGATGCACTGTGAGGTGTCTCAATCAGCTATCCTGGCTGACTCAGAGCTGCTAATGGCCTGCAGCCCATGGCTGGCTTGTGTTCTGTCGCAGCAGAACTAGGGCAGTTGTACAAACTCACCCTGTTTGTGGGTCTTAGCACCTGATTTTTCCAATTTAGTCATGGGAACAGTGGGGACTTTTGGGTATGCTGCAGTTATTGATGGCGTTCAACAAGTCCAAGTGCCGGGTGCTGCACTTTGGCCACAACAACCCCATGCAGAGCTACAGGATGGGGTCGGAGTGGCTGGAGAGCAGCCAAACAGAAAGGGATCTGGGGGTGCTGATTGACACCCGCCTAAACATGAGCCAGCAGTGTGCCCAGGTGGCCAAGAAGGCCAATGGCATCCTGGCCTGCATCAGGAATAGTGTGGCCAGCAGGAGCAGGGAGGTCATTCTCCCCCTGTACTCTGCACTGGTTAGGCCACACCTTGAGTACTGTGTCCAGTTCTGGGCCCCTCAATTTAAGAAGGACATTGAGGTACT
This sequence comes from Ramphastos sulfuratus, assembly GCA_013399055.1. NCBI lineage: Eukaryota > Metazoa > Chordata > Aves > Piciformes > Ramphastidae > Ramphastos > Ramphastos sulfuratus. The sequence continues at coordinate 32,731 of WBNM01012185.1, forward strand.
TGAACGTGTCCAGAGAAGGGTAACGAGGCTGGTGAGAGGCCTCAAGCACAAGCCCTATGAGGAGAGGCTGAGGGAGCTGGGATTGTTTAGCCTGGAGAAGAGGAGGCTCAGGGGAGACCTTCTTGCTGTCTACAACTACCTGAAGGGTGGTTGTGGCCAGCAGGAGGTTGCTTTCTTCTCTCAGGCAACCAGCACCAGAACAAGAGGACACAGTCTCAAGCTGTGTCAGGTGAAGTTTAGGCTCGAGGTGAGGAGAAAGTTCTTCACTGAGAGAGTCATTCGCTACTGGAATGGGCTGCCCAGGGAGGTGGTGGAGTCACCATCCCTGGAGGTGTTCAAGGCGGGTTTGGACGTGGCACTTGGTGCCATGGTCTAGTCTTGAGGTCTGTGGTAATGGGTTGGAGTTGATGATCTTTGAGGTCTCTTCCAACCTTGCTGATACTGTGACTACTGTGACTATACTGTGACTATCTTACTCTGCCTGCATCCTCATATCACCTAGGGAAAGCACATAATGTTGCTAACATCTGATGTCCTTAAATTAGCTGCATAGGGGAGCTCAGTGCTCAGATATTACCTGTCTGTGGTCAGAAGCAACAGGTTTCTCTGTGTGTCACCACAGTTGTGCTGTTAGGTGCTGGATTTCAGCAGTGCTGGGGGATGTGGTCTTACTACAGTGCACCTCTGATCATCTCTGTCATTCTCACAACTTCCCACAGCAGAAGTGGGCATGCCACAGTGAGAGACACTCAGGAAAAGGGCTTCAGGTCCCTGGGGCCTGCCTCATGGCTCCTCATCATTGATGTCTGTCCCCTTTTGCCCAGGCAGTGATAGTGGCACTTGATCTCCATATATTAGAAACCACTACATTACTGTTAAAAATGTTGGTTTCTGTTTGCTGTCTTGCTAGATCTGGAAGGTCTGCCATATGGTTTGTTCTGTGGCATGGCCTTAGTTATCCATGAATAACTAAATTCACTAAACTAAGTCACCTAAAAAGTGTATATGAAATGTCATTAGTTTCAACAGATATCTTAAATATGGAGGAGGTGTATTAGAAAAGAGATGTGTGTGACCACTGTTCTTACTGATCAAGGTTAATGAAGTCGTGTTTCTAATTCCAGGTCAAAGGTGCAGGATGGATTTTTTTCATGTTGTCAGTGGTGATTTGCAGCCACTGTGCTACCATATGTGAAAGTATCTCTCTTTTGTTGGCAGGGTGTATTTTTTTGACCATCTGGTCTGCTGCTGTGGACCTCAAGCTTTGCAGAGGTTTAATTTAGTGTACACTGATGTACCCTCCACTTAAAACTGTATTTTTGAAGCTTGAAGGAGTAAGATACTAAATCCTTAATGAAAGGTACATGCAAACCACTTCAGCAATTACACCCTGGAAATGGAGTGGCTGAGGGATGGCTGTGTTAGCAGGAGGAAGCATGAACAAGGTTATCTTGGTCCTGAAGACTTATATTGATGACATGCAGAGCAGGGTGGCCAGGCTTTTGTGTGCTGCAGCCTGGGTTAAATTGTAGAAGTTTACTCAAAGATTACTCATTACCTCGTAATGTTAAATGATGGTGGAAAATCCTTTGAGGGTTAGATGAAATTGCCCTGTGGTCTTCCAGACTGTAAGAAATATGGAGGAATAAAGTAAAGCAAACAAAATTTGATACAATTTTTGTGCGTTTAAAGTAGGAGGCATTTTTAGAGCAAAGTGAAGTATTATAGTGTTCATCTTTTCAGAGGTAAAGGTTTTGGCAGGACATTCTTACAGTGAGGATGATGTTAATGCCAACAACATATTAATCTGTGAACACAGGTACTGTGATTCTTGTTAATAAGCCTGAGGAGTAGTGTGGATACTTTATGCAGAAGTAGATGCATTTTTCCTCATCTGTTTTGTCTTCTCTGGAAGCCACAGTTGGACTCAATAGCATAATGTGGTTATCAGTATCACTGTGCTGCCAGGAGTAGAAATTAGCCTTGTCATGTGCTTTAAATAGGACTTAATTCTGAGGGAAGCTGTTTGCGTTTGTTCATGGTGAGAATATTAAGGATGTTGCGTGTTTTTAAACAAAGCAAATAAAGGGAAAAGTGAAGTAAACAATTAATAGCTTTGTGTTCAGAATTGGTATTACAAGGACTACTGTGATTTTAGAATGAAGCCAAATAGAAAACAAATGTACATTCAACTTTAAACTCTTTATCTTTTTCCACTAGAACAGGCATTATACAAGGAGGAGCACTTCTAAAGTTTATGATACATTCAAGGGTCATTGAAATGCATTTTCAGATAGAATAAAAAAGAATAAAATTGCAGGAGCAGAGTCTAAGTGCACCTCATCTGTCCAAAAACTTCTGTAGGTGGGCTGCTAGAAGTAATGAGGATGATCCTTAAAAACAGCTTGGTCTTCTTCAGACTATTGAAACAGCTTTAGCTTTATAGTCTTTATTTCTCGGTATCTTTTGCAATGGGATATGTTTCTTCTCTTCACTGCCCTTCATGTATGTGCCTGGGCTTTCTCTCTCCAGCATGTGCTGTAGCAACGTATTTGTGCCATTCTGGCAGAGATTTCCACTGACAACCTCTCTGCTATGTCATGCCAAAGTTGCCTCAACCAGACAGTTTATTTACTGGAAAGACATGGGGAACAGCTTGAGGTCCACAGCTGCGGCTGAACTGCTGGGTGTGAGCAGCCATGGAGAGGGGCCTGATGCCAGTTTGGTCTGTCATCCATGTTGCCACTCTATGGGAGGGCACTGGTGGAAACATGGTGGGTGGTATGGGCCAAATGTGCAGCGCCCTGCCCGACTCAGCTGCCTCCTCATGTCATGTACCCTGAGTTGGTACCACAAGACTGGGTTTTAGCAGACAAAACAGGATAGAATCCTCCCCAGAAGGGCCCTTGTCTTTCTCGAGGCAAAGACAGATGGAATTTGTGATTATCCTGAGCACAAGCTAAATTGTGTTTAAACTGTCAATGCAGAGAAATGTAAACCTGCAGCTCAGGTAAGTTGAGATGTTGTCACTGAGCCTAATGAAACAGCACAGAGCTCAGTGCTACATTAAACAAAACTGTCTTGAGATATTTGCCAAATCCCCTGATGTGGAAACACATGTCGAGAGAAATGTGCCTTGGAGGCTTGCATGCTGTGGAGGTGAGGCATGCAATAAGTAGCTTTTGAGAAATACAGTTGCCAACTTAATTGCTGCTGCCCTAACTTTCTCATCAGGGTGATACTACACCACACCTCAGTTGTGGTGTGAAAAGTATCAGTGGAAATGAGAGGAATTAAAACTGAAGTCCCACGATGTAAGGCAAAAGCACAGCAGAAATAGTATTGTAAACTAGTGCTGTCCTGGAAATAACTATGTAAAGCCGTCATTATGACAGTGTTATATTATGTGTTACACATTACAGGATCATCTGTAAAGATTGTGTTGAGTCCATGCTTACATAGCAAGGGGCTTGCAAATGCTTCTTGTGTATATGTCTGTTTGTACTGCCTGGTATGACACTTGCAGAGAGCTATAATCACATTGCCATGAAACTCTCCAGACAAGCATCCTTTTCAGGTGTATTTTGAGACTAAGTACATGTGGCTTTCCATCAGCTCCGATGGCTACAGCCACTGTGGTTTGGTAATACGCTTCTTGTAAGATTTCTTTGGATTTATTAGAGCTTTTTCTTGCATAAAAGAACACATCATGATCCTGTGGTGACCACTTAAACTACTGTCCACACTGAGACACTCCCTGCCACCTTCAATGCTTCTGATCTCAATAAGTTTATTTTGTTGCCATACACAAAGACACTGGGAGAGGGTACCTGTAAAAAGAGCTTCCAAAGGAGGTTGGCTGATGCCATCCTCTGAACTGTGGGACTGCAAGCACCAGCCTGTGAGAGCCACTGCTGTGCTGGTAACAACAAAGAGAAATGTTTTGGTGTTGGCATTGCACCTCTGTGACAGGTAGTACTGGTCTTCAGCTTTTACACATGCCGCTTGTGAGGGGGGAAAAGAGGAGCCAGCTGCGTGTGGTCTTCAACCAGAGAGCCATTAAAGAAGCTCCATTACGATAACAAGCCTGACATCATACAGTAAAACATGTGCAGCACTTCTCTTTTGCCTGTTATACCTATTTCTCAAGTTCTTCTGTCTGTTCCTGTGTACACAATGTCACACTGAGAGGTGTCATGGGATTAGCTCAACAGGTTAGAGCTCACCTGTTTGGTGAGGCACTGGAACAGGTTGCCCAGGGAGGTTGTGGCTGCTCCCTCCCTGGAGGTGTTCAAGGCCAGGCTGGATGAGGCCTTGAGTAACCTGTACTAGTGGGAGGTGTCCCTGCCTGTGGCAGGGGGTTGGAACTAGATGATCTTTGAGGTCCCTTCAAACCTAAACATTCTATGATTCTATGATACTCTCCTTTGCTATGTTCTACATTTAATTCTGTGGGAATCAGGTTTTTTGTTTTTTTTCTTAATCTGCTGGCATTTTAGAGCCAGTTGACAGGAATATTTGTGAGAGAAACGTTCCTCCTGCAGATAAGGATGAATGTAGGTGTATTATGGAATTAACTAATAGTGAACATTGTAAAAAGTGGGGAAGGAGTGAGGACAGATGGGTTCGTTTTTCCTTGGGGAATATAAAATAAACTTCAGTTGTCTTTAAATCCTTACATTCAGATGAGGGAAATTTAAAAGAAAAAAGAAAGAAAGAAAGACAGTGATGTTTACTCATGTAATAGAAATACCATGAAAACAGTTTGCATCAGCTAAGGAAATTTGGCAGGTCAGAGATTTATTTATGTTTATCTGTATGTAACTGGGTGTATGAGCAGGTTGATGCTTCACTGTCCTCTCTCTGATAGTAACAGCATCTGTTTTATTTTCATAGATGAATCAAAAATCTTTATTTGTCATTCTGTGTGTTCTGCAAAGGACATTTCTCTCTCAGTTTAGGTCAGAGATTTTCAAAGGCATATACAGCACCTACGCATTTAATTTTCAATCATGTTAATAGAATTTGTCCAATTTCTTCTTTCTTCCTTTTTGACATATTTTATTTCACAGTTTTTGTTTCAGTTGCACATGCCTACTAAAAAGATATAGGGAAAATGGGCATGTCTGCCAGCTGTACTGCTTCTTGTATCTTGGTAGACTATTGCTTTACCCATTGATTACTGCTCTGCTTTTTAAACTTTTTTTTTTTCAAAGTACTACGTTTCTGGATGCCCAGCATGTCAGGTGAGCAGCCACTTGGACAGCTGGAAATCCAAAAGCCTTCAGCAAATAGCTACTGGGCACTGGCTGCTGGTCTAGTGGGCTCACCATCACATCACACTCACTGCATCTGCAGGGTGAATTGCTCCTGACCTGCCTGGTAAATCTGACAGCATGTGGCAGAACTGCTGTGTGTACGAGGATCAGCTACACAGAGTCCCAAATACATGGCTATGGTTTTGAATTTACGGATGCAGACCAGCCATCATCTAAGTCTTTCTCTGTCTCTCTCTTTCTCTCTAGGATATTTGTCTCATATACATGTAAAGATTCATATCTAAAATAGTCATAAGAGACTGCTCTGCAGTTAAATGTTAACTACCTTTTTTTTCTTTAACATGCTACTTGCAGCACTACCAAGTTACTAGATTTTTCTTTTCTTTTCTTTTCTTTTTTCTTTTCTTTTCTTTTCTTTTCTTTTCTTTTCTTTTCTTTTCTTTTCTTTTCTTTTCTTTTCTTTTAATTTCTTTTCTTTTCTTTTCTTTTCTTTTCTTTT